>JAPPVO010000002.1:181605810-181793846 GCA_030407325.1 Camellia japonica | reverse complement strand
GGACGAGCCGCACAGGTATTGTATCTTCCGCGTGAGACGTACAGAGAATTGTATAATTCTCTTACACCCTTTCTGCATTGTAGTGTAGTCTGTTGTATGCTAGCTTATAAATGTCGCATGCGTGCTTCATTACAGCTTTCTTTGCATGATCATAAGTTATGTTCGGCTTCTTGCATTTTCAGTTGCATTTTGCCCCTGCCTTCGGGCGCATACCTTGATTGTCTTGCACGCTTGTCCAAGTCTTC
Source organism: Camellia japonica (assembly GCA_030407325.1). Lineage (NCBI taxonomy): Eukaryota > Viridiplantae > Streptophyta > Magnoliopsida > Ericales > Theaceae > Camellia > Camellia japonica. Next base: position 181,793,601 of record JAPPVO010000002.1, on the reverse strand, counting down.
GGCCTTGTCAAAAATGGGTCGTCTCTGGGCTTTGACATTCATTCCCGTCATTGTTATGACTTTAGAGTTCTGTCAAAGAGGGGAAACTGTAGACACCCTTTTGACCGTCCTCAGACTTGGACTCACCGTTGGAACGCTCGGTGATTATCCATGTTTGTGTTCGTTTTGAGTTCCCGGAGGTCCCGGCTGCGCGTCGTGCCTCAGGACCTCTCAACCGGTTTGTTCTGTGCTTGGTTTTACACCAAGGCTTGTGTGTTTTTGCATTTGAGGGTAGGGGGAGGCTTGTTAGCCATCCCTGAAGCCCACTGGCTGCCCCTGAACTCCACCGACACTCCCTCTTAGCCATCGGCACTGTTTTCTCAAAAACTTTGGCCGGTCGGCACTTTATGTTGCCGACCGGCACTTTTTTGTGCCGGTGACTGTTTTGGCCGGCCGGTGTGCACCCTTTGAACCCCTGGGATATGGTGCATGCCAGCTGTGCCAGCTGGAATGCACCATCACATTCCCCCGTGCACAGGTGTGGCCATTTTGCACCCTTTGCACCTTTGCACCTCTAAGCTTCTAGAAGCTTGCACCTTTGGCCAAGCTTCTTGGAGAAGCTTGGCCAGCTGTCTTGGCTTCTCCATGAAGCCAAGACTCCTTTCCCCCCCCCCTGAACCTTTTGGTCTTGCTTAGCCATTAAGTCTTGGCTTTAGTTGCCTATTTAAGCTCATTTCATCTCCCTTGAGCTAGGTTAGAGACTTTGAAGGCAAAAACCAGAGATATATCTCTATATCTCTGATATACATCCATATATATCTATATCTCCCTCTCTCTCATCCTTGTGTGTGTGTTTTAGGCCTAAAAGGTGTGTTTTACCTTACTTTTGCACCATTACACATACCATTACACCTTAGCTCGAGATTGAGAGACCTAGAGGGTTGTTTGTTGAAGTTTTGGACTGACTTTGATCACTAGAGAGTGGCTGGACCACCTGTTCTTCAAGGGATCTTCAAGGGTAAACTCATTACTTTAGTTTCCCCATTCTTGCAACTAGTTTCTACCCCTTTTGCTTTGTGTTTTGAGCTTTGTCTATAACTAAAAAAACTCTTGTTTTTACTTGCTCTTGAACCTTCATTAAGGTCATTTTGTGGTTTGAGCAAAGCCTCACCCTTTTAGGCTTTATTTGGCCATTTTGGTGTCTTTTTAGTAAGGCTTTGTTTACTTGGTGTTTTTGGTCTTCTCACCACTGAAAACCAGTGGGTTTTCAGTGGTGAGGAAGGTGGTTCCAAGTCATGAATAGGGGAGGGACACCCCTCTCCCCTTTGTCCCTTGTTTGCCTTTGTTTTTTGGCCTAGAGAATAGCATGTGTGCATGGTTGGTTTTGGTTTCATTTCAGAGCATATTTGTGGTTAATATGATATGTTATACCTCTATTTTAGGTTGGATTTATGGCCTTTAGCATGCATCTTACACTTGCTTTGAAATGTTCTACTTTGCCTAGAAATAGGCCATGTGTTTAGCCTTGTATATCCTCATGTTTTAGCTTGGCTTATTGAAGTTTTTAGTCATGTTTTGTCATGTTTTAGGGCTGTGAGCCACTGGTTTTACCATTTTTGGCATGCTTAATGTAGTTGCTTTGCATTGTGGCTTGTAAGCTTTAAGTATATGATCCATGAACAAGCATTGGTTAGGCTATTTAAGTGATTTGGGATCATTTAATATGCCATTTCAGTCCCTATTCCATGCTTGTATGTCTCCATTTATCATCACTTATGCTTTGAAGTGTTGTAATCTTGTGCCTTAAAGGGTGGTCATTGGCCATGCTTGCATGTTTAGGTATTTGGATCGCCATATCATGTGTTTTTGTGGCTTATTTTTGCATGCTACACATCTATTTTTTGGTTGCTCATTCCATGCTATGAGTGGTCTTGTTAGTGATGGTGTAATGCTCCATTTTGTGCCTTAGTCTTAGGCCCCCATTTTGGCTTGCATGTTAGCATGAATAATTGTCCATTTTAGGCACTTTTGGCCACTGTTTTGGGGTGGATTGAGGTCTGCCCCTTTATGGTTTAAGCCCACTTTAGCATGTTTGTCTCATGTTCTTTGCATACTTGCTTCATTAAGTGTGGTAGCATGATGGTTCTATTACATGGTTCATCCATGTTTGCATTGCATTTGCACCTTGCATGTTGCATTACATTTGGCATGTTTGTATCTTACCATTAGATTGCATTGTTGAACCATGTTAGCATAACATGCATTGCATTACTTGGTTTGGGGTGTCAAACCAAGTGTGAGAAACGAGGGGTGTTTGTACTTCAAGTGACAAAACACACCTCAATTCTCATGTCACCGGGGCCCTTGACTTTGGACATGATAGGGTCTTGGCACTCATTTGTTTGTTGCATGCATTCCCATTAAAAAAAATGCAACCTTGGCCTCTTAGGCCATCATGCATCAAGATGCATAATTGATGGCCCAAGAACCAAGGGTAATGCTTCCTTGATCCCCCAAACATGATAGGAGGCAATGGCCGTGCATACATATGCCTAAAAACCCATGCCATGCATTGCTGGTCTACTGCTGCTGTCAAACTGTCCCCTGCAGGAACTTTCTGCCGACCGGCAATATAATGTGCCGACCGGCACTATATTTTCAGCCGATAGCTTCCAGAGTAGCCGGTGGTCAATTTAAGCAGCCAATGGTCATTTCCTCTAGCCAGTGGTGTACTGCAGTTCATTTGGAAGATGTCCTGGGACTTTGGCAGTTTTTCAGATAGGCAGGGCAGTAGAACCAGAGGCAGCAGTGCTACGGTGTGGGCTTCCCGGGCAAAGCGGACTCGAGCATGCATCATTCACGCATCCCGAGGCAAGGCTGGGCCCCTTTTCTTTTATGTTTAATATTAATTTGATAATTAGAAAGTTTTGTAATAATTAATTTTATTCATTATTTGGACTGTATTATTTGGGACTGTATATTCTTTTGGCCCCTCCGAGCGAGGGCATATCTGTAATAAGTGTGGGTGAGTGTGTGTATGTCTTCCAACCCCCATTTCTTTCTTCCCTTTTATTTATCTACTTACGATGGTAGATTAGGGCATATTAGAAATTAGCATACCTTATGCAACGCATGTGTGCATCCATGCATTTGTCTAAACATGCACCGGGCTCGGTACATCATACCAACTGCATCGTATTTTCAATTCCAACTTGAATACGTGCATCAAAATAAAGTGCACTTCACATGCCATTTTTAGGGTTAGCCGAGCCTATCCTAATTACATGCTGTATGTGTTGCATTAGTCACTTAACATGAACTAGGGCATGCATGTTTGCTAACTAGTTTATTGTTTTGGCACGGAGTACGATGTAAGTTTTTACACTTTAGCATACCACATGTGTGTGAATGTCGCCATGACAGTATGCTTACCATGCGGCTAAGTGCTTATGTGAGTTAAACTGTTTGAATGCCTATGGATGGAGGTTGGGTTGCTTGAGTTGGAAAACTCGTTGAAATCCGTGTTTTAGCCTACTTGCGAGTAGCAAATTCTAAAGCGCTTTTCAAAAACAAACGGATATGCAATGCTTGTTTCCAAATTAGGCAATCTAGTCTATACTTGTTTGCTGCGCGCATAACATAGTAAATTCTAGGCTAATAACCGGAATAAGAACACGTAACGTTTTCAAAATTGGATATCACGGTTAGTAGAGGCCGGTCTTCGGACCGGGCGAAAGGGGGTGCTCATAGCTGACCTTCCCCGATCGTACCCAAGCTCCCGAGCCAAGACATTTGGTGATGACGGACGCGTGGCCTTCGGCACCGAGTCAGGGTTTCCTAAATTTCCCATTTTAAAAATATTTAGGTGGCGACTCTGTAATCTGGCAAAGCAGTCCATGTTTGGCACTTCTTTTCAAAAATCTGTTTTTTTTCAAAAACGATTTGCTAGAGTTAGACTCTTTGGTTCAGATTTAGAACCGCAACGTAACACAAAACAGGGAGTCCGAACTGTAGCGAGGTCCCCCGTGGGCTTGTTACAGTAGCATTCTCTCTCTATTTTTAAACAATAAATATGAAGTAAAATGTTGCATTGTCAATTTATGACACACAGAATTATTAATTGTTGAAAGAAAATATATAAACTCTTTTTTATAGTGAAATCAAATTAGTATAAAATTTTGTACCCTTATTGGATCATGTTAAAAACATACAAAACACACCAAAACCATATTAAACCCTAATAAATGGAATTTTGAAATAAAAGCAGGAGTATCGGTAAATTTTCACAATGTTGTGCAAGCAATTTTTTTCAAAACTCTGGTTTCGACAACTATTACACTATGCCCCATTACCTAAGTAACCAATTCATGGAGTGGGAGCAAAAACGTATGAGCATCCATTATGGAAATGCCTCAAGAGGGAGAGCGCATCTAGAGCTTGTATATTTACATATGTTACTACACATTTATATTATTTATATTTTCATTCATAAAATAGACAGAATAACACAAGTGCAGAGATGTAGAACAGTTTGATTACTAGGGATTAAAGTTTAATCACCTTTTCAAAAAAAACCAACAACCTTAATCAATCCCATATCGAAAAAACAAAGAAACCTAAGTGTCTCACACTCTTATAAAAGTAAAGGCTCTCATCTACTTTGTCTCGATGCATTGCACAATCCCATGTTCGGAAAGCAAGCAAACATAAGGTGTCCAACCTCTTACAAAGTCAGTCTCATGCTTTACAGCTTCTTTAATGCTGATGTGGTTCTATGGGCCACATGGTTTCATATTCTATGCTTCTCACTATATAAAAGGGTAGATGCACCATATTCATGTTGAACGAATTAGATGACTAAGCCCATTACACCCTATAATCACATCACTGTCACCATTATTATAGTTACAACAATGGCACCTTGTATTTGAAACCTACTACAATTTTCATTGTCAATAAGATAACCAGAGCCACTCTAGCAATAGGCAAATTGTCAAGAAGTTATGCGTAAAAGAATTCAAACTCCGATTGCCACAACAAAGTAGGGGTTTCTTCTCATAACAATATTTATCACAATCATCATGCAGATCCTCTCTCTCTCTCTCTCACTCTCTCTCACACACACACACACACGCACATGCACACATCAAATACTTAACCTAAAGACATTAAAGTACTGTTGTTATTCTAGATTGTGTTGCATGTTGTACAATTTAAAAGAAAAGAGCTTCAAAACCTACCTTTAATCTCTAAATCAAAAATTTATTACTGATATTGAAGACAATGTAGCTTGAAACAGTGACTTCGCAATGTTTTAAGTCTCACAAACATCCACATGTTGTCCATGGAGCTTATTAGAGAACCCCATGGAGTGGTAGTGTGGAAGAGTATCATGAAGGTGTGGGATGAGTTCCATAAACTCAACTTTATTACGGTGTGGAATGGTTGGATGTGAGATTCTGGCATAATATCTAGGCTTTGATGGATGCCTTTCTAGACTTGTATAAATTTGCTTGAAATAATTGAGCTTGGGTCTTTGAGTTTCAGACATTTGGGTCTATGCCACAAGGTGGTGATGATGAGTGAATGGCGAAGCTTACGAGGGATTTGCAATATTAAGAAGTGGATTTAGTGACAGAGATGTTTGACATACTCTTCCTTTTACCAGAATCTTCTTAGGCATAATAATAGTTGTTTTCCTTGGAAAGATGTGTGGTGCCCCAATATTCCTTTGAAGAATGCTTTATTTTCTTGGACAACAAGGAAGGCAATTTTCACCATTGATAATTTATGGATGTGGGGTAAAGTTTTGCTTGATTGGTGTCACATGTCTAAGTATGCTTAGTGATTTATCTTTTGTTGCATTGCAGTATGGGCCAGTGGCCAAAGGAGTTGTAGAGTTTGTTAATTTTCAATTTTGGTGATGTATCTTTTTCCTTGGTGGAAAAAGGATGCCCAAGGGGCAATAGGAGGGTTTGGGATATGGCTTTGTTATACCTCATTAAGGATTGTGTAGAGAGAGATAATAGATCTTGTAAGTGGATGGAGAGCTCGCTACATGCTTTGAAAGATACCCTAATAGCATCCTTGATTTTTTTTGGGTCGGGTAGGGCTATAAAATGAACCAAGCTATTTGAGCTCAACTTGTGTTCTGCTTATTAAAAGCTCGTTTGAGATTACCTCGTTACATAAACAAATCAAGGTTGAACACAGTTTGAAGATCTTTAATTTTTTGAGATCGGCTCGTACTCAACTCATTAAGCTTATATGTATCATAAAAAATCAAACTACTCAAATTCAATTCTCGCTCAATCAAAGATTATTTGAGATCGACTCAAAAGTTAAGCCAAACTTGAACGCATTTTGGAACTCATTAAGTTTTCAAGTAAAGTCGAGCCTACATTCGTTTACATCCTTGACTCAGGAATGACAACCCTTTTTCATTGAAACCTTTTTGTAAATTTTAGAGGAGATGTACATTTCTACACACTATGAATACATATATATATATATATATGTTCTTTTAATTTTTTTTTTTTTTTTTTTTTGGTATATATCCTGTTCTAATCCTTTCTTTAATAATAAACTTACTTATCAGAGAGAAAAAAACATCAATATGTGTTGTCAGCAACAATTTCATTTGAAATCATTTCAGTCATTCAAAGTTAACTACTAATCCTATAGCCCTTATATTTCATTTATTCTAGTACATTAAATTTTTGTAAAGAAAATTTACATGTACTTGAAGGACCATCACTTTGCCACATGTTGTCATCCAAATGATGTACTAGGAAAGACTTCTAATCCATTCTCCAACTTCCTGCTCCCTCCTCTCTCCAAACAGTCTGTTTATTTTCCCCCGACTGAAAATCATTATATTCCATCCTATATAATTTGTTGCTTAAAAATATATACCTATGTAATAATTTTAAAAAATGTCTTTTAAGTTATTTAACAATTAAGAACGGGTCACACTAACCTAGAATGACAATTGAATATATCATTCCCAAATAGGACATTTCTCCTTCTAACTCCCCAACTGTTGTATGATTCCTCTACTGTCAACTATCATTTCTATCAAATTTTCTTTGTTTGTCATTGTCAATGCTTAACTTCATTATGAAAAAATTTTCCAACAATTTGCCAAGCCAATAGTATGAACAGAGCTTTATTCAGTAGAGTTATTTATTTAATAACTATGTCTAGCCCAGCTCTAAAAATGCTAAAAACCCTCAATTTCATTCACGAAAAAATATTGAGATAATTGAAGGAAAAGTGTTTAAAATGATTAAGAAATAAATTGATTTTTGTTGCAGTTTCCTGTTTTTGCTCTCATTTCTTCTATTACCCAAGTGGAATGTCCATAACAATGTCAATTTTCTGGTTAACTTTTTCCTCTGTATCACTTGTGTTTATTTCCCATAAGAGCATTTCCAACTCTTCATCAATTTTTTCATCTAATTTGATTCCAAATTTGAGTTGAAAACTTGATTTTATATGAACGGCGCCAAGACTTTGATCAAATTTTTGTCAAAATCTTTTTTAAAATTCCCTCATATCCCAAATTTCTCTTTTCATCAAATTTGATAAAAAGAAATATCATCTCCAATACTTCATCTCTTTATAAAATTTTATCAAATTAATTTGATGGAAAAAAATCAATCCGCATAAACTACATTCCAAAACCAAAAGAGTCAAACTAATCTATGATATCCACACAAACATACGGAAATCGAAATATTAACTTCAAACAAAACATGACATATCTCTTATACTTTCCTAGCTCTATCACTTTCTCGCAAACAACGATCTGCATTGAAGACATCCAAAACAATAGCAAATCATAGAATAGAATAGAAAAAGAAAATCACAATGTCGAAAGATCGAGAAATGAACCCTAGAAAATTACCTTTATGCTCGACATTTGCAGTGGAGATTGGATGAGCTGACCACGTTAGTTCCATCCCAAATCATCTCGCGAATCAAAGGTGGTGCGTACTTGTATATATATATATAGAGAGGGGGGGTAAATCTGGATGAGTCCGGATCGTCTGCCGTGGTTGTCTGCAACAGTCCAAAACACGTTGTTTTGGACTCTTTTTTTTTTTTTCCTCCCTTCTTCTTTAGCTTTTCAGCCTCTCTTTCACTTCATCATTTTCAAAACACCACATAATAGAGAAGAAATTGTTCAGGATGTTTGATCGAGATGGAAATAGGTACATCACGACGGTAGAGTTGACGGGAATGATTAAAGAAGCCGATAAACTTGGTCATCTTCCTCCGATCTGCTCCAATGGTCTCAGATCTGTTCTGATCTACATCACCGTGAAGAGATTGGCCTCTGACAATGAATCTTCTTGAAACGTCTTTATGGAGCATCAAAGATCCTTCACCGCAAAAAAAAAAAAAAAAAATATGTAGGTTTGATTCATGAAATTGTTTTCAAATATTGTATCAAATATATATTCTTGCAAATATTGTATCAAATAGTTCTGCAAATGACTTCTTGTAAAATAAATCTTACATATATATATATATATATATATTTGATTGAGGCCTTCTTTTGGTCTGAATCTCTCATATTTGTGTTCAAAGTGGTTTGATTTGTACTGATATGAGTTTGATTGGCTTAAGTTTGGTTCAGATCTAATCTTGAATTGCTCCAGCAGTGTTCGTATCTGCAATTTGGTATTTCTTTCGAATGAAATTCAGATCTGGTTCAACAATACAATGCTAGTGCTTGTGTGTGTGTGTGTATATGTGTGTGTGAAAGAGAGAGAGATGGATAACAAAGGAAGAGGTGTAGAAAATTTTTCAAATTTTGGTGATGGTGCTGAGTTGAATCCATTCTCTCGCAATCCATCTTTGTCTCTGTGTGTTTGGGTTCTCTCAGACATTTGAGGATGAGAGAGAAGAAAAAGAGGCTTAAAAGCAAAAAAAGAAGAAGGGGAAAAAAAATGGTCCAAAATGATCGTTTTGGACCGTCGCAAGAGCCATTGCAAAAAACTCCAGCAGACAATCCGGACTCAATCTAGATTGAGGAGATGAATCTGTTGCAGGGAGAGAAAGCCCTGTCTTGATTAGAAGGGAGAAATGATCAGCAGAGCTCAGGTCTAGGGAAATGCGAGAAGGTATAAGAATTAGTAGGCAGGAATAATTGTAGGACTCGGAGGCCTGTTTGTAACAGCTATTTTAGTAATTTTTTAATTTTTTATTAATAAATATATAAAAATAAAATAATAATAATAATAATATGATAATTTAAAATAATTTTTAAATTTTTTGACTAAAATATTTAGTTCCCAAATAATTTATAAAATTACAAAATTCCCTAGGACAATTATAACCTATATCTAATTATTTATGGCAAATGTTGCCAAGTATCATATGCATTTGTTTAATGTTGGAAATAGTGTTTTGAAAATAGTGAAAAAAATTAAAAAATATTTTAAAATAAGTGAAAAGTGTTGTAAAATTAGTAAAAAGTGCATTGAGTTTTAGACTTATTTTGTCTTTTTATTGTGCATTTATGGTATTTATTAGCAAGACCCATTATTTATATTTAAATTATTATATTATAAAATAAGGATAAATACAAAGAGTGGTGTTGTATCCCTCTAATTTTGTACCCCTAATTTCACTCTTAATGACGTGGCTCACTTCTATATGAAGCAATTCCACACTTTGAAAAGAGTTCATTGATTTTTTTTTTCTTTTTGTCACCTTATTAAAGTGAATAAGGGGTCACTGTTGTGACTCCCTTCCTATTGTGTCTGCTGTGCAGCAAAAACGTGTTGTTTTATGTTTTTTTATTATTATTATTGAAAACAAACTCAAGCGATACACGTCACTATAGATCGAAAAGCACACCATTTGATGTGGTTAGATTTTGAAGCTCGTCGTAAGAGGCAACGAGGTAAGTCATCTGCGCAGAGTCAATTTCTACTTGTGTCTATGTATAATCTCTGTAGGCCTCGAAGGCTTTGATGATCATCGAAGTGCCACCGAAGTTTGTCGAAGAGGCACAACAATGGTTGCACTCTCCAGTTTGACACTATAATTCTTTGCCGTATACTTCTCTCAACATCTATGTGTGGTGCAATGAATATGTTTTGTATAGGTGAAGTGTATAGATATATAGAGAAATGAGAGAAGGAAGTTGCTACTTACCCAAAAAAGAGATAATGAAGTTGATGACCCACCCCCAACAGTTCATAAAGATAAAATCATTATGATCATAAGGTCCAAAACATAGCCCCCCCCCAAAAAAATGGCCTCCCTCAATTCAATATGTGGGTGCGCTATCCCACATTGCTCTGTGAGAGATCACAGCTCCACTAAATAAGTGGACTAACTCTGTTAGACTAGTTTGAAGCCTTTTAAAGCCATGAGGGGTTAGCTGCTAGTTTTCGCCTAACTCCAAAGCGGACAATATTGTGCTAGTCGGGGAGGGTTAGCCATTTTATTTGGCGCCGTCTGTGAGAACTCTCTGCTCAGGTAGCCAGTCCACTAGGGAGCTATGTGGATGCACTATCCCACATCGCTTTGTGAGATATCACAACTACACTACATAAGTAGAATAACTCTCTTAGACTAATATGAGGCATTTTAAAGCCATGAGGGGTTAGCTGTTGGTTTATGCCTAATTCCAAAAAGGACAATATCATGCTAGTTGGGGAGGGTTATGTGGGTACACTATCCCACATCGCTCTGTGAGAGATCACAGCTCCATTACATAAGTGGATTAACTTCCTGAGACTAATATAAGGCCTTTTAAAGTCGTGAGGGGTTAGCTGCTAGTTTTTACCTAGCTCCAAAGCAGACAATATCGTACTAGTCGGGGAGGATTAGCCGCTTCACAATAATATCATTACGATGAAGCCATGAGAACCATAAACCAACAAAAAAATGTCCTCCACAAGTAGTTTTATGTATTCTTTCTGTGACTCAATGCTTGTGATGGTAGCAATGGGAAGGTGCTTGTTGGACGAGGGAAGGCCAAGTTTGAGTTTGCTTTTCAAACAAAACATAAAACGACAACATTTTTGCCGCACAGCAGGCACAACAAAAAAGGAGTCATAACAGCGACCCTTTATCTTATTAGAGCTGCAATTATGATTGATAAAATGAAGGGATAGGACATTTCTCAAATACAAAACATATTAACATATATGTTTTTCTTTTTAAAATAGACATATATGATAACCCTCAAAATGAGAGATTATTTTCATACAACTTTCTATCTCACTTCATATATTTAGGTTGCATTTGGCAACACCCTATTTTAACTTAAAAGTCAAAAAATCAAAAAAATTAAAAGTTTTTAATTCATACAAAAAGTCAAAAAATTATTCTCATTCACTCTACTTTGTGCATGAATTTTTTTGTAAAAAGTCAAAAATTCTTTACAAATATATTAATTTTTTGACCTCATATTTTCGCCAATAAATAAATAAATCTCTAAAAAATTACTTCCCAAACAAGTCCTTAATGATGTAACTTACATTATGTTTTGATCATCAAGTAAAAAAAAAATAATTAAAATCATTTTAGTTTTCACCTAGAGTGAAAATAAACTAATTATTGAAATTTATCACTATTTTATTTGTATGTCCAAACAATGAATAAAAGATAATACACATATCTTTTTATTTTATTTACTTTGTATTTAAAAGGGTAATTTAGGTATTATAAATTTGTTGTCAATAGTAATTTTGGTTTCTCAAAAAATCTTATTACTTTTGGTATTTTTTTATTTTTTTTTTTACAGTTTCTTATTTTTTAGTCATCCAAAAAAATGATGAGTATTATAAAATAAAAGTGATGAAAGATATATTTTTCACTATTTCTTTTATTTTCTTATCAAACCTCACAATCGAAACGGAGTTTAAAGAGACTTCAAAAAAATTGTTAGACACTACAACTATAAACTTAAATTTTGTTGTTTTATTTGAACAAACCCCCCACCAACCTTAATCACCCTTCTTGTTACCTCCGTCGTGTCCTCTCTGCCTCCATGACGACCTCTGCTCCTCATCTTCTAACTCATTGACAATTACCCCTTCTTCTCCCCTGATGACTTCTGCTTCTTATCTTTCCTTTCGCTGATTGTCACCCCCATCCACTTCTTTTTTTTGCATCCCAACCATTTCCTTTCCCTCCATCTACCACCAATTCCTTTTACCACCTCTCATTTCTCATTATATTTTTGACATAATAAATTGTGTATTAAATAAAATATTATTTTTAAAAATTATTTATTATGTATATTGAAATGAAAATGATATGTATTTAGAATTTTAGTTACAAGAAAATAAGAACTCCTCTCAACAATACAGTAATTTAAAAGTTGTTCATTAGAAAGTAGGAGTCAAAAACATCCATCCCCATCTTCTAAATAATTAATTTTTTTTCAACTTATTTAAGTTACTTATGCCTCATAAATAATAAATATAAAAGTTACATCAAATTATCTGACACAAACTAGTAAATTAAAATAAATAGAAAATTTCATTTTACCCCCAAACTGTCTCACTGATCAATTACATACCCAGATTTTGAATAATTTCAATTTTACCCCCAAAATTTTTGAAATCATATCAATTTGCCCCCTACCATCACATTTAAATGGAAGTTAAAAAAAATAATTACATTTTGGCCTCAAATTTCAAATTATAGATTCAAACTCACCCTTTCCTATCCAAACTCACCTTCTTTCCTCTATGTACCTCTACAACTCCACCGTCTACCACCGCCGGCAGCTAGCCCTCTTCTGCCCTTCGCCATTGCAACTCCTCTTATTTCCCAAATGGTTTCTAAAAAAAAAAATTGTAGAGAAAGAGGAAAAGTTCAATTTTGAATTCTCAAATTTCCAATCAACTGGTCTAGTTGGTGATCACCGATGGAGATGATGTACCAAACTTTTCATCAACAGATTCACAAGTTTTAGACCGAGACAGTGGAGACATTTCAACAAGGGAAGACAAATTAGATATGTTAATGGAAATTGATTGATTTGTTATTGACTTTGAAATGACTCTTCATTTTTTAACAAACAAATAAACTCCACCCAAATTGGAAATCTTCACAAACTCACCATCGGATTGAGCCGAAGAACTCTCTCATTGTTCTTCCTCGTGAACCCATAACTGAACTTTTACACCACTCAACTTGTAACGCCCCAAAATAATAACAATAGACATCCCCATAATATTCATCCAAAATACGAAACTAATAAGATTTCAATCTTTCATTGATTCTCTTGAACAGTACAAAGGATGCCACATGCATTTTAGATCCTGAATCTATAACATGTGACACATAAAAATACTTCGAACTAAAAAAGAAAGACAGATAAGTTCATGTCCTAGTGGTTACATATTTCCAAGACGATACTTGGTTACAACAAAAGTGGGTCAAGCCCAATACATATAAAGCCATACGCTTGAACAAAACAATATTTACAAGAAACAAAATAAAAGAAGCTCTCAGCTCTAAGGTCTTCCCAAGCTATTTCTTTAGCGGAGGCATATCATCAACACCTGAAAGTTTTGTTCCACATAGAGTGAGCTAAGCCCAGCAGAGATTAATTCAATAATCTGCATGATACTTGACAATGCCATATGGTGAATGCACATGAATGCCATTTATCAAAATGTGATTTCTTTCATTTTTCAACAAATGTAATTCAATGTTTATTATTCAATGTAAGAATCTTTACTTTCGAAACAGAAAACTAGGTGGTGGATACACAACACTAGGAATCTCTAGGTACATGTTTGCCAGTAACCAAAGCCATTTACCAGTACTAATAGGATGGATCGGCACCTAATCGCGTAGGTTTCTAGACTTTCACCAATGACACATAGGCTAACATAATATAAACCACAACCATACCCCCAACTACATTCTCCAAGGTATTCACTCATTTTTTTCAAAACAATACATTTTCAATGTGTGATTATAAAACAAATGCTAAAATGAAAGATACATGAGTAAATGGTTTTAGTTAGCCTAGTTTTCATGCAGTTTCTAGAAGAAACAAAGCTATCTTCCACCGATAGCCCAAAACAGATATCTCTATTCATAAATTAAAAAAGACAAATGTAACTTTTAAATTTCAAAATTGGGAGAAACAATACATGTTCACTCCACCACTGATCAACAAGGGCTCAAACATTCCCCCACAATTTCCATCCATTTCCAAAACCAATGATTTCCAAAGATTGCCACGGTTTTCTAACAAAATATCTATTTTTTTGACAAATCCGTTTAAAGGATAGATTTTCATAGTTTTCCATAATCCACAACAATACAATCATCTCCACCTCTTCCTAGCACAACCAATCCCAAAGTCCCTTTTTATAACTCATTTACAAATTCAAACTCAACCCAAATCAAAACCCAAATACCCATTAATTGAAAGCACATAACAAAGCTAAAAATTATACAAAGATGTTGAAGAAATCCCTACTTCAATGTCCGAAAAGAAGCTAGATAACACCTGAGAATCAACAATGCCAAAAACTAGAAATTTTCAAATTAAAATGTGGCCCCAAACTTACTCTACAATAAAGTCTTAAGTACTAGGGGTAGGAGGTAAGTATAACTAAATGAAAACCAAAGGTTTGGAGCTGAAAATGTTGAAAATGGTGATCTAGAGAGAGAATGAAAGAAGACGAGCTCAAAAAGTAGATATTTTCCACTTTTGGGGGTATATATAAACAAACAGATTGCGTGCACAAACTACAGACTATGGGCGCAAAAAACACAGTTACGGCCGCAAACAACCATACCGCTGGCGCGATCCTCAAATCACGACCGTTCGCAACCTACATAATTTCCCTATACAACCTGAAAGGCACATTTGGTCGCAACCTATAGTGGGCTCGACCTTCATAATTCACAGGTGTAGCTAAATAATCGCGGGAATGAAGAAGAACCAGGTCGTAGGCGCGACCTGTCCTTCATGGGGACAAATGTAACTCACAGGCAAAAGTACTGGAACGTGTTTTTCATTGCAGCTTGGTCATGGGGGTGACTGTAGACCGCCCGAACTCCGCTCCACGCGCGACGGCGCGAATTGTTGTTCTTAGCTACTACAGTTCGGACTCATGTCACTGTTCTGAATCTAATTTCACAAAGTGCAATATAAGATTGATAAATCACCAAAGAGTCCAAATCTAGCAAATCGTTTTGGAAAATCGATTTTAATCAAAAAGTGCCAAACATAGACTGCTTTGCCAGATTTCAGAGTCGCCACCTAAATGTTTTATTTGGGAAAATTTAGGAAACCCTGACTCGTGCCTAAGGCCACGTGTCCGTCATCACCAAAGTTGCCTCGGCTCGGGAACTTGGGTACGAGGGGGGAAGGTCATGAAATGAACACCACCTGCTCGCCTTATCAAAGGATCGGCCTTTACTAACATGATATGTTATTTTTGAAAACACATGCGCTCTTATTCCGGTTAATTAGCTAGCTTACTATGTGATGCGCACAACATACAAGTATAGACTAAATCACTCAAGTTAGAACAAAACACCTCATGTTTGTTTGTTTGAAAATGGTTTGAAGTTGCTACTCGCAAGTAGGCTAAGACGCAGATTTGCCACCCTCAAGTGGGCTTAGGAAAACATGATTTTGCCACTTCAAGTGGGCTTAAAACTCGCATTTTGATGAATTGTTCCAATTCAAGCAATCCAACCTTCATCCACAGGCATTCATGCAGTTGAACACTTAAGCAATTAGTCTCATGGCAAGTATGCTATCATAGCAACATACACATCTCATGCAGTATGCTAAAGCGTAAACACTCACAGTGTACTCTGAGCTAAAAAAGAAGCTAGTTAGTAATCAATGCATGATCCTAGCTATGTCAACAATGCCTAATGCAACACATGCAAGATACAACTAAGTAGGCTTGGCTATTCTAAGATGTCATGTGAATGCAACTTGATAACATGTATTCAAATTAGAATTGAAATACAATGCAGTTTGTATGATGCGCCGAGCCCGGTGCATGCAAGACAGATGAATGGATGCATGCATGCAAAGCATAAGGATGCTAATTGAAATATGCCCTAAAACTAACCACTAAAAGCTGGTAAATAAAAGGGAGAAAGAAATAGGGTTGGAAGACATGCATCACACACACGCACACTTATTACAACAATGTGCCCTCTCGACGGAGAGTCCGAATAATAAGCTACCTAGCTAATCTAAGCTAATTAAACTAATTATTACAAGTCAAAACTAATTAACTAATCCTAGTCAACTAATTAGTTATTACAACACAAATTGAATAGTTAAGCGCATTAACTAATTAAGTACAAAACCAAAGCATTAGCTAGCTAAGCAAAGAAGCTAAGTAAAGCAGTAAAAGAGGAGCCTCGGGGCGAGAAGTGTATGCATGCTCTGTCGCCTCGTTCGGAAATCCATCACTATGCCCCAACTTGCCTCTGTTTGCATTTGTTTTCAGAACACTGTACAAACCTCCAGATAGCTTATACTCCATCATAGAGACCTCCAAGAAGGCTGTCGACCAGTTGATGGTGGTGTAGACCACTTGTAGACCACTTACATTTGCTGCAGACCTGAAAAAGTGGTCGGCCAGCCACTTTTACTGGTCGGCCGACCAGAAAATGCTGCCCAACTCCAGTTTGCTGCAATAGAAAACAAGAAGAGGCACGGCAGTATATTTGCAAGGTATGTGTGCACAACCACTCTCCCTATCATTTCTTAAGCTCAAGGGAGTGCGGTTCTCGACTTTCGGGCCACCAACCGAGCATCGCAATGCACGGTGGCCGAGAAGCCAAGATTGCACAATTCAATGTTAATGAATGCACAAATAACACATAAGAGCCTTAACCTCTATCATGCATGATCAAAAGGGTCCGCGACCGAGAAATGAGGCACGTTTCATCACTTCAAGTATGAAACGTCCCTCGTTTCCGTGTTTGGACTAACACCCTATCCAAACACAATGCAATACATGCATGATCAACTTATCAAATCTAATGGCATGCAAACTCAATGCAATGTATGCAAACATAATGCAATGCAACAAGCATGCAAACATATGGACATGTCAAGGGCTATGTAATGCAACACTCAATGGACCAAACCAATCTCAAACAAGCTTCATGCATGCCAAGACAATGGCCAAATCATGCTAAAAATGAAGTCCAAAAGCATATAAAAGCATGCATGCCAATTGGCTCAAGAATTAAGGCATTAAGATGTGACTCTCAAGAGCACTTAAAGAGTGAAAAATATGGAAGTGTGACAACACTATAAGCTCTGAAATTATGTATGAAATGGTGCCAAACCACTCAAACAATACAAGTATGGCATGCAAGAGCCCTTAAACACAAGGCTACCAAAAGGGACTACACAAGAGGCATGCAATGCATGGCACAAATGAATGAACCAGCCACAAACAGAACTCAAATAGGTCAAAACAAAGACCAAGACATGCTAAGATGGGAGCTCGAAAGTCTGGGCATTCATGCATATAAGCTAGGCCACAAACAAGGCAACAATGCATGAGCCTTAAAGGCACTCAAAGGGTGAAAGAAATGGGAACATGGAAATGCTATTTGCTCTAAAATAACATGTTAAAGGATACCAAATCATGCACATATCACAAATGAAGCATGCTATGGTGCAAGGCCAATTGCACTACATCTATGCAATGCATGAACCATATGATCAAGGAAACCCAAAACAATCCTAGAGCATGCCAAAATGATGCTAAAACATGCATGGAGCAAAGCCAAAACAAGCTAGCATGAAGGGCATGAAGCATAGAATATGCAAAGCCAATAAGGAGGATTACACTACACCTACCAAAACCAAGCATGAGATAGCTTCACCAACAAAAATCAGAGTTATATCATGACAAAATAACACCCAAAAACACATTGATATGGCAACCCAAAAGCTTAGGCAAGATGGCATGCATAATGGCTCATACTTAAGGCATAAAGAACCAACCCTCCAAAGCATTGAATGAGTGAAAGATGTGAGGGCATGGCAATGAAACATGCTCTGAAATCACATAACAAATGATGACAAATCATGCAAATAGCCCAAGCAATGCATGCTAGTGGACTCAATACATAAAGCTAGTGAGCTAGAATGCAATATGGCTATACAAAGCAAGGCATGCATGACCCAAAACACTTAAATCAGACCTAGAGCATGCTAAAACATAACCAAAAACTTGCTGGAGTAGAGCCAAAGTCATGCTAGAATAATGGTCCAAAGCATGATGCATGTTAGGCTAGATTGCAAGATTACACTACAAGTGTAGAATGCATGGAAGTGGTGACTTAACCAAGCTAAAACAGAGGTATTGTAGACACCCCATTTTTGCCCGACCTTAAGACTCAGATGTCATCAATTGAGCGCTCGGTGATAGTGCATGTTGTGCTCGTTTCGAGTTTTCAGAGTTTTCGGCTGGGTGCCTTGCCTTCGGGCCTCTGAACTCTTTGTGTTTCGGCTCGGTTTGCGGACCAAGTCTTGTTTCCCTTCCCCGGAGGGAAGGAGTGGTCTGTAGACCACCTTTTCGTGGTCGTAGACCACTTTTCCTGCTTGGAGACTAGTTTCTAATTTTCAGAGCCTTCGGCCGCGCGCCTTGTCTCGGGACAGCTTAACGTTCTCCGTTTGGTGTGGTTTTTAGACCATACCTTGTTGCCTCTGCCTAGAGGGACACTGTGGTCTGGGAGACCACTTTTGTGGTCGTAGACCACTTTTGATGCCCGTAGACTAGTTTTCGAGACTTCCGGCCGCATGCCTTACCTACCGAACTTTCGTCTTGCATCCGTTTTGGTTTGTTTTTGGTACAAACCTTGTTTTCCTTGTTTGGAAGGTGGTACAAGGGTGGGAGACCAGTTCTTCCCCTTGGAGACCACTTTTCTTCCCACCAGCCAGTTTTCTAGTCGGCCAACTGGTCTCCTTGGTCTTTGGGCCACCTTTTTCTGGTCGACCACCACACCATTGGCTTATTTTCATGCTCTAGACTCTCTCCCACCATGGCCGACCAGTTTTCATCTTGGAAGACCACTTGTGGTGGTCGCCCGACCACTTCAAGTAGCTGGCTGACCACTTCAAGTGGTCGACTGCTTTTCATCAACTTTTTGAAGATATTTTCATCCAGCTGGCACAGTTGGAAGGCACTAAAGCCATCCTCTATACACGTGTATGAAGGGATGGCTTTGAACCCTAAGCTTGTCCAACAAGCTTGAGCATTGGTTCTCTATAAAAGAGAACCTCCTCCCTCCATCCTTAGGTTCAGATTTTGTGCCTTAAGCTATAATACACATCTTTGTATCTATCTTGCTCTTGTTCTTCATTTTTGTGCCTTAAAGTGTAGTTTTATCATACTTTAACACACAAACACACACTCAAACACCATTCTTTTGTTGCTGAGGTGCTTAGGAGCTGGTTTTGGTGTTGTTGGATTGGTTTGAGCTTGGAAAACCTACTGGAGTTGTGGTTTTGAAGGTGTTCATCAAGGGTGAGCTTCTAACCCTTAAATCCCTTGATTTTGCTTAAGCTTTTGGACCTATTTTCATGCTGATTTAAGCTTAACTCTTAACTACAAAAAGTTCTATTTTTGCATGCTTAAAATGTTTGTTTAAGGTCACTTTTGTGTTGGGGGTGGTCTACCCCCTATTAGGCCTTGTTAGGCCTTGTTTTGAGCCATCCCTTTTGGCTCTTGTTCTAGCATTTGCATGACCTTTCTACCACTGAAATCTAAAGGATTTTCAATGGTGGAAAGGTGGTTTTGGGGTCCCAAATAGGAGAGGGCCATTCCCTCTCCTTGTATTTTGAATACTTGCTTCATATGCCTCATGTTTGAGCATGTTTATTAAGCTTGTGTTGGCTTGTTCTTAGCATGTATTTGGGGTTATTTTGAGATGGCATGCCACTGTTTTTGGTTGTCTTGAGCACCTCATGCATGCTTAATACACTTGTAGTGTAAATTTCATAAACTAGCCTTGTATGCTTCATGAAGTAGCATGTCATTCTAGCTTATTTTGAGTCCATTTCAATAGGTTTTTGGTGATGTTTTGCCATGTCATACCTCTATTAAGGTTTGGTTTGGTTGGCCTTTGCATGCTCCATACACTTGTAGTGTAATTCCATGAATTAGCCTAATGTGTACCATGCTTTAGACTATCATTCTAGCATGTTTTTGGCTTAACTCTAAGAAGATTTTGTCCATGTTTTAGCATGCTTAAGCTCTGATTTGTGTTGTTTTGGTCATGCATGCCATGCTTTGTATAGCTATAGTGCATTCTAGCTTGTTAGCTTTGTATATTAAGTCCACTAGCATGCATTGCTTGGCCATTTTGAATGATTTGGAATTATTTGCTATGTGATTTCAGTTCATGTTTCATGTTCATGCATTCACATTTTTCATTTATTCAATGCGTTGGAGGGTTGGTCCTTTATGCCTTAAACATGAACCATTGCGTATGCCTTCATGCCTAAGCTCGCGAGCTATCATTTCAATGTGTTTTTAGGGTTATTTTGCCATGATATAACTCTAATTTTTGTTGGTTAAGTCATCTCATGCTTGGTCTTGGTAGGTGTAGTGTAATCCACCTTATTTGCCTTGCATATTCCATGCCTTATGCCCTTCATGCTAGCTTGTTTTGGCTTCCTTCCATACATGTTTTAGTATCATTTTAACATGTTCTAGGACTGTTTTAGGTTGCCTTGACCATATGCCTCATGAATTGCATAGTTGTAGTGCAATTGGCCTTACTAGCCTTGTGTTTTGATGCCTCATGCATGTTATCTTTGAGCTATTTGGATGATTTGGCATCATTTAATACTTGATTTCAGAGTATGTAGCATTGTCATATTCTCATGCATATCACTCTTTAATTGTGGCTTAGGAGTTATGCATTGTTGCCTTGTTTGGGCCTAACATGTATGCCATCTTGCCCAGACCTTTGAGCCCCCATCTCAACATATTTTGGTCTTTGTTTAGACCTAATTAAGCTCTATCCATGGTTGGTTCATGCATTTGTGGCATGTTTTGCATGCCTCCTATGTGTTGCTCTTTGCTAGCCTTATGCCTTAAGGACTCTAGTATGCTATACTTGTATTGTTTGAGTGATTTGGCATCATTTCATACCTTATTTCAGAGCTTTTAGTGTTGTCACACTTCCATGTTTATCGCTTCTTCATCATGCTTGAGAGTTGTGTTCTTAGGCCTAGTTGATGGGCCATTGCATTGAGCATGCTTGTCTTGATCTTCATGCCTTAGTTTCATCATTATGGCTCCATCAAGCATGTTATGCCATGTTGTTACATTGCATTGAGTATGCCATGTTGTTGTTTGCATTGTGTATGCCATTTTGTTGCTTTGCATTGAGTATGCTATGATACATTGCATTGCATGTTTGCATGCTTGTCCCTCGCATGTTGTTTGCATGCTTGTTTTATTGTATTGCATGTTTGCATGCTTAAGTCACATTGCATGTTTGCATGCTTGATGTTGCATTGCATTGTGTATGCCATGTTATTTGTTGCATTTTGTTTGGATTAGGTGTTAGTCCAAACACGAGAAAAGAGAGACGTTTCATACTTGAAGTGATGATGAAACGTGCCTCAATTCTCGGTCGTTGACTCTCTTGATCAATCATGATAGAGTTCTAGGCCTTATGTGTTTATGTGTGCATTCATTTTATATTGAATTGTGCAACTTCGCCTCTCGGCCATCATGCATCGAGATGCGTGATTGGTGGCCCGAGGGTCGAGAACCACACTTCCCTGAGCTTATGAAATGATAGGGAGGGTGGTTGTGCACACATATCTTGCAAATACATTGCCATGCCCTTTCTTGCTCTCTGTTGCAGCAAAGTGGAGAAATGCAGCAACAACTGGTCGGCCAGCCAGAAAAACTAGCTGGTCGACCACTTTTTCTGGTCTGCAACAAAGATAGGTGGTCGGCCAGTGGCTGGAAGCATCCCTAGGTGGTCGGCCATGTTCCTACAGGTTCCCATGGTGGAGTGGAAGCTTTGTGGAGCTTTGTGCAAGGTTCTGAGGACAGTTGCAAGCAGAGGCAAGTTGGGGCATCGCGACGAATTTCCGAACGAGGCGACCAAGCATGCATATACTTCCTGCCTTGAGGCTCCTGATTTATTGCTTTACTTAGCTAATTTGCTTAGCTAGTTTATGCTTTGGTTCTATACCTAATTAGTTAATGCGTTTAACTATTCAATTTGTGTTGCAATAGCTTAATTAATTAGCTTGTTAGTTAATTAGTTTTGTGATGTAATAATTAGTTTAATTAGCCTAGATTAGCTAGTTAGCTTCTTATTCGGACCCTCCGTCAAAAGGGCCAATTGTTGTAATAAGCGTGCGTGTGTGTGATGCATGTCTTCCAACCCCCATTTCTTTCTCCCTTTTACTTAACCGCTTACGATGGTTAGTTTTAGGGCATATTTCGATTAGCATACTTATGCTCACATGCATGCATCCATTCATTTGTTTTGCATACACCGGGCTCGGCGCATCATACTAACTGCATTGTATTTCAATTCCAAGTTGAATACATGTATCGAATTGTCACATTTCACATGCCATCTTAGAATAGCCGAGCCTATCTGAGTTGCATTTTTGCATGTGTTACATTAGCCATCTTAACATGAACTAGGATCATGCGTGATTTCTAACTAGTTCTCTGTTTTGGCTTGGAGTACACTGTGAGTGTTTACGCTTTAGCATACTGCATGTGTGTTATCGATTGCCATGAAAGTATGCTTGTCATGAGGCTAACTGCTTATGTGATTAACTGCTTGAATGCCTGTGGGTGAAGGTTGGATTACTTGAATTGGAACAATTCATCAAAATCCGCGATTTAGCCTACTTACGAGTAGCACCTCTAAACCGTTTTCAAACAAACGAACATGCAATGTTTTGTTCCAATTTAGGCGATCTAGTCTATACTTGTATGCTGTGCGTATCACATAGTAATTCTAGGTTAATAACCGGAATAAGAACACATGTGTTTTCAAAAACAAAATATCATGCTTAGTACAGGCCGATCTTTGATCGGGCGAGCGGGGGTGCTCATTGCATGACCTTCCCCTCTCGTACCCAAGTTCCCGAGCTGAGGCAACTTTGGTGATGAAAACACGTGGCCTTAGGCACGAGTCAAGGTTTCCTAAATTTCCCAAAAATAAAATATTTAAGTGGCGACTCTGTATCTGGCAAAGCAGTCCATATTTGGAACTTCTTTATAAAAATCAGTTTTCCAAAATGATTTGCTGGATTTGGACTCTTTGGTGATTTATCGGTCTTGCATTGCACTTTGCGAGATTAGATTCAGAACCGTGACATTGAGTCTGAACTGTAGTAACTAGAGAGCAAAACGAAATTCGCGCCCTCGCAGGCGCGGAGCCCAGGAGTTCTCGGGGCGGGTCTACAGGTATGCCATGTCAAAATAACACCAAAAACAAGTTGAGAACAAGCCAACACATGCTAGAAAACCATGCTCAAACATGAGGCCAATAAGGCAAGCATCCAAGATACAAGGAGAGGGGATGACCCCCTCCTATTTAGGACCTCAAAACACACTTTTCACTACTCAAATTCCTCTGAGTTTCAGTGGTGAGAAGGCCAAAAAGAGGTGGTCCCAATAGCTTAAAAGGATAGCACAAAACAAGGCCAAACAAGGCACAAGATGGGGGTAGACTACCCCCAACACCAACAAAGCCTTAAACAAACATTTCAAACACTTGAAATCAGAACTTTTTGTAGTTAAAAGTTAGGCCTAAATCAGCATGCAAATAGAGCCAAAAGCTTAAACAAAAACCAAGGTTTAAAGGGTTAGAAACTTACCCTTGTAGAACAACTTCAAGGCTGCAACTCCAGCAACCTTTTTGAGCTAAAACCAATCCAAAAACACCAAAATCAGCTTCTAAGTGCCGCAACTACAAGAGTATGGTGTTTCACTATGTGTTTATGTGCAAAAGTAAGAAGAAAAGGGACTTTTAAGCACAAAACAAGAAAGAAAGGAAGAAATATAGAGATAGATGATATGTATAGCTCAAAGCACTTTTTTTTGGACCTGGAGAAGGGAGAGAGGGCCTCCCTTATATAGAAAACCAAGCCTCAAGCTTGTTGAACAAGCTTAAAGCTAGATGCAATCCCTCCATACACGTGTATGGAGGATGGTTTCTGTGCTCACCAGCTATCACAGTTGGCAAGAAAATATCTGCAGGAAACTGCAGGAAAGCTACCGACCAGTTGAAGTGGTCGGCCAGCTACTTGCACTGGTCGGCCGACCAACACAAGTGGTTGCAAGAACAAAAAGTGGTTGACAGGGGGGGAAAGGTGGTCTGCACCAAGAAAGCAAGGTGGTGGCATGGCTGCCGACCACTTTTGGTGGTCCAAAGACCACCAAGACCAGTTGGCCGACCAGAAAACTGGCTGGCGGGGAAGAAAAGTGGTTTTCAGGGAGAGAAACTGGTCTACAACCCCTATTCCACCCTCCAAGCAAGGAAAACAAGGTTTGTGCCAAAAAAAAACCAAAAAGGATGCAAGACAAGAGCCTGCGGGTCAAGGCGCGTAGCCGGAAGTCTCGAAAACTAGTCTACGGGCACCAAAAGTGGTCTACGAGAGGGACAAGTGGTCTACGGCCACAAAAAGTGGTCTACAAGACCTCAGTGTCCCTCTAGATCGAGGCAACAAGGCATGGTCTGAAAACCAAGCCAAGAGGAGAATGATAAGAGGTCCCGAGACAAGGCGCGCGGTCGAAGGCTCCAGAAATCGGAAACTAGCCTACAAGTGGGAAAAGTGATCTACAAACCTCTCTCTCCCTCCAGGGAAGGTCAACAAGGCTTGGTCCACAAACCGAGCCAAAACACAAAGAGTTCAGAGGCCCGGAGGCAAGGCACTCAGCCGAAAACTCCGAAAACTCGAAACGAGCACAAACATGCTTGATCACCGAGCGCTCAATCGATGACGTCTGAGTCTTAAGGTCGGTCAAAAATGGGGTGTCTACAGTGACCTAATACATCGCGGACGCAATTTGGCAAACATCACAGAATTCTACCAACATGACAAGTTTGAAAACAGGATTCCTCAAGATAACAAGGCTTAAGGAAAATATAATACACCTCCAAAATAGATACCATTCTATAAACAAAAGTATAAAAGGATCAGGTCTTAACCTGGACCGCTAGAACCTTCCCCTCTTAAGAAATTTCATTCCTGGAATTAGACTAAGTCAAAGAAAATAAATGCTCTATAACTACAATGTCTTCATAAGCTCAAAGGCATAAAGATATAACATTCTAAATCAATACATAACATCCTCATCTTTACAAAAGGTTCATAACCCTTATATATTACAATAAAACATCAAAATAGTTGCAAAAGGCGTCGAGCACTAGAAAACAAATTTGTATACTTGTCACAGACCTCATCTTCACGCTCTCAAGTCGCCTCATCGATTCCATGGTGTCGCCACAATACCTTAACTAAAGGGATAGTCTTGCTTTGCAAGAATTGCTCTCGGGTATCCAAAATTTGAACCAGTCTCTCTTCATACGAGGCATCCTTATCAATCTTTAAATCCATCCAATCCAAAAGATGTGAATAAATTAATACAATTTAAAAAAATTTACAGATAAAATTAAATTATTTGAAATTAAAAAATATACTTTCTCTATCCCAAAATATTAGTCACTTATTCTATTTTTCATTATTCCAAAATATTAGTCTCTTTTAAAAAATTAAGAACTAAAATAATATGAATTTTCTATTTTACTCTTCTTTTAAATTCATTAACAATACAAAAAGTATAATTATGATAATTGATATTTTTAAAATATATATATTATCAAAGAATAATTTTAAAATACAATAATTCTACTACTAAAAAAAAAAATTTTTTTAAAAGAGATTATTATTTTAAAACGAAAGGAATAATTAATTATTTCACAAAGTTTGGGAGTGAAATGAAATTTCATCCAAAACAAAAATCTACTTGTTTTAACTGAACAAATATCCCATCTAATGTTTTCCTTACCCACCGATTTCACTTTACCACTCTCCCAACACACATTCTGATCTCCTCTCTCATCCGCGCCGCCAATGGCAACCTCCCGTCCGCCATCGAAGCCGCTCGACCTCGACATCACGATCGTCTCCGCCAAGCACCTGAAGAACGTGAACTGGCGTCAAGGCGACCTCAAACCCTACGCCATCTTCTGGGTCGACCCGGACCACCGTCTCGCCACCAAGTCCGACGACTCCTCCTCCACCCGCCCCGTCTGGAACGAGCACTTCCTCATCCCACTCTCTCTTCCTCTCCAAGACTCCCTCCTCACCCTTGAAATCTTCCACTCCAAACTCTCCGAGATCCCCAAACCCCTTGTCGGAACCCTCCGACTCGCTCTCAAGGACCTGGTTGACCCGGACGATTCCACCCGCCTCCGCACCTTCGAGCTCCGCCGCCCCTCCGGCCGCCCCCAGGGCAAGATCCGCATCAAGCTCGCCGTCCGCGAACGCCCTCTCCCAGATTACCATATTACCCCTCCGCCCAGCTATTATTACTCAACTGCCCCTCCCTCTCAACCTCGCGACTTCAGGGGATACACTTCTCTGCCTCCACCTTCAATATCTGGATTCAGCCCTTATCCTGATCCCTATTCGGGGTACTACTCGGGGTATTATTCTCCGCCGCCGCCGCCTCCGCCGCGGCCCTTTTTCGATCGCCAATCGAGTTATGGAGGGCCCAGCGCACCGGTGGATTATGCGCCGTCGTATGATCAGAAGCAGAAGAGTGGGAAGATTGGTGGGCTTGGAACTGGATTGGCCGTTGGAGCGGTTGCTGGGGCGATGGGTGGATTGGCATTGGATGAAGGGTTGAAGCATGAGGAGGAGAAGATTGCCGAAAGTGACTTGGATTCGCGTGATGATTACAGTGATTATCGTGTCAATTATGGATATAATTGAAGTGTAGTGAGTGCTTGAGGCCTTACCCGTGAGGTAAGTAAGTTCTTTTGGCTAATGGTTTTAAGTTTACTTTGAGAGTTTTAGGTGGATATGTATATAATAATCTATGCTGAATTGGGTTTTCTTTTTTATGTTTTTTTATGGTTGTTTAATTACCCTGGCAGTGACAGTTTTTATTGAGAAATGCTTTTGATATATATGAATCCTCTATTTAAGGAATAAATGTTGGTTCCTTCTGTTCTTGTTCTTGGTTTCATGGTGTTCGGCACTTAATTAAGGAATTTGAGTTTGAGTAAAAATTACAAAACACAAAAATGCTTAAGCTATAGGACCATTTAGTGTAGTGAATTTCCACAAGTGCATACTTCATTATATTTTATGTCCATTTTAGTTGGTCTAATAGCAATGAAAAAATGAAGAAGAAAGAGTTTATAGTTTGCTTGATACGAATATACTTGATTATTAGAGTGTACGTCTTAAAATAGGTGCTTGCTAAGGTCAACGTAGAGTAGCAAGTTCATTTGAAGTATGGAATTCTAGCAATGGGAGCATGTCACAAGGCAAATAAGCATCATGCCACCAATAGTTTGGATTAATTTCTTTGGTATGTATTATGCGCTTCTCCAAACCAAGTTCACTTCTAAGAGTGATCCAACTTGGTTAGGGCACACATTTCGATCTCAGCATGCAATCACAAGAATCTGTTTTGCTGTCCTATACAAAGTCATTGGTATTGCATTGTGCTATGCAAGGGACTCACCAGCAACTCCTGTCACCGAGTGTTAATACATAGTGCTTTGTGTGATTCTGCTGATTGTTTTGGTTTAAGCTAGAACTTTTTTTTTTTTGGTTACAGCTTTGAGCTAGAATTAGGATTTTTCTAAATTCAGTTTTTCATGTGTCAAGAGCTTATGGTGATGTTTTGGCTTCTGCAAGTGTTGTTGCTTTTGGTTCATCAAAGGATGACATTTATTAAATTTTGCATTCGTTTTTCTAAGTAGTTGATGAATTCAAAGTAACATTGACACGAGTTTTAGTTGTTTGTGCACATACACATGGATATTATAATTGGATTTATTATGTTTGGTTTTTATAGAGAAGGTAAAGTAATACGTTGGTCCTCAAGTCTGATAATTTGATATGGCCATGAAGCTAGAATGCAGTGCCTGTCAGATAAGGCATGAGTGGGTTTTGCTTAGTGTGGCAGCTTATATTGCTTTGCTGTTTCTTGCAGATCTGCAGTTAAAAATGGAATTCTTCTATTCCCTTCGTCTCATACTTTTTCTCTTACCTTTCCATTTTGTGATGTCCAAAAATGGTTGTTCCTTTTAGAAGTTAAAAGTATTTAGTTTCATGATTCTACAATATTGTCTTTTTTTAGATGAGATGAGAGTGAATTCTTCTGTTAGGCATAGTCTTGGAAATCAAAACTCTATTCAGCTTGTTTGGTTTGGGTTTTTAGGATTCACTTTTCAGAAAATTAAATTTTTTTGTTTTTCGTATTTTTTTTTTATATTTTTACTAAATTTTTTTAATATTCTAAGCATTTTTTTTTTTTAAATTTTTAGATACACCTAACATAAATATACTTGAAAAGTATAATATTTGTGAAAAAAATCTTTAGTAAATTTATTAAATACCAAAAATACAAAAATACAAAAAAAAAAAAAAAAAAGACGAGATTTTAATACATTTTTCGTATTCTTGTGTATTTATTAATTTTTTTAAAAAAATTGCTTAAAATTTTAAAAATATTCACTAGAAATATTAAAAAAAATACGAAAAATAAAAAACTCAATTTTCAAAAAATTGAAACTAAACACACAGATTATTTGTGTGTCAACACATTTAGAACTCATCTGCTTAAATTTTTGATAAAATCTGTTATGTTGCTGATAAAAAATAATAAATAAATAAAAGCCTTCATCTCCTTAAAATGTTGGATATCATCACATGGTGGACAAAATATATGGGACTGAGGAAGTATGTTACTGCAATGAAAGCATTCTTATCTCTTCCAATGTTATCAATATTAAACGTTTTGGTTATTATCCATGGTACCATTTCATTTATTCATTTGATGGATTTACGTCCATACATTTGACAATAACTTATCAAAAACAAAAAGGGTCAATATGACAGGTTGAGGAGTGTGTCTCTTGGTCTGTTGATGTGAAAATAGAGTCATTATGTAGCACTGACTCTTACTTTAGTCGTTTATTATGTATGACATTGACAGATCATGCTTATTTCATTTTGGTCCTATTAAGCCTTATTTACATGCTACTTTTGTATCGGAATTGTTTAGTGGTATCTATTGCATTTATAATCATAAATGTTTTGGATAACTGTTAGGTTACTTGGTGTATGAGAGGGTTGGGGGAGGTCATTGGAAAATTTGAAGGTCGCCAGAAAAGTCAAATGTCTGTCGGAAAATTCGAATGTTGTCGGAAACTTTAAATTTTCTAGGAATGTGTAGAGAGGTTTAGATTTTTCAACGGTTGCAACTAGAAACACAATAGGATGATGGAGATAAGATATTTGGTGAAGAAAAAGACAAAATAATTAGAAAAAAAATAATGACAAGGCTTTCCCACTTTCACTTTTAAGGTAGAAAATAGAGAAGGGAAATTAGGTTTCTCCCAAAAATTGTCTCTCCAAAATTTATCATTTATAAAGTTATGGATGGGTGCTATTTATAGGCACCTCATGATATAGGATGAAGCCTATGTGCGAGGCACATGAGAAATATTTTCTGTAACCACCTTGTCCGAAGAGGTGATCTCTCTAAGGATAAGGAAAACTCCAAAGATGAGATCAATCTCTTGGCGAATCATTCTTCTTGGCGACACCTAACCGATGATTCCCAATCATCCCAAAGGGTTAGGGGTAGTCCTAGAGGACGTCCTGCCAGCAAAAAGGTCGAGGGTAGTTCAAGAGAACGTCCTGTTGCTAATATTACCAAGTCTCAGGTATCCCCTGGAATGTGTTACCTCGACCTGGGTATAGGCTAGTTTAATTGAAAAGTGAATTTATCTCAACTCACTGTCCTCGGGATCGGGTCACGCCCATGGTTCTAGTACGTAGATCTCAGAAAACTCCAAGCTTGTAAGTGTTCTAGGACTTATTAACGGAGTGATTTCTAGATTGTTTCCGAATCTATTCGAAGCTTAGCATTTCGGATCTCTAGGTTCGTGAATCCGAACTCTTTCGAAGGTTCGTGATTTTGAGCCCTTTCGAGACTAAACAAATATCTTGGAGAATGGATCTCCTCCGAAGGTTTCATTTCTTTTGAAAGCAACGATCAACCTTCTCGGATGCTCATATGAACTGGATCTCTTCGGATGGGCTTGTTGGACTTTCTCTAGAGATATAAGCCCGATGGGTCTTCCTCGACCCAATTTGTTAACTTTCTTGTGGGTCCATTCAATAGAATTCATTTGAAGTCACTTGGTGATAATTTTTCCGGACCCATTAATTTTTTGGGCTTCCTGTTGGGCTCTAATTGGACCCAATTAATTTAATGGGCTTAAGTTAACTCTTTTTACTCTTGGTGCGACACTAGATTTCATAATTATTTCTCTTTGTATCCATGTGTCTTGCCCAATAAATTGCATGCGCCTTTATGATATTTAAGATAAATTGAGTTTTCTTCCTCAAAGAGCCATGCTTGTGTGCAATTAACTACTCATTTTTACAATGGACTTCTTCGAGTTAGTCTTGACTCCGTCAAAGATAAATGTGCCCCTTATTTGACCATATTAATCTGTTTTGATTAGTGCAAAACCAAGTATGTTTGGTTCATACTTTTTGGAATGCTCATATTATCAAGGTCAGATTATATTCATATTTTTTAGTAAGTGCAGACTACCGACCATATTCATAATCAATTTCATTCCTGAAGGGCCTGAAGTTTGCCATTGAACACCTAATTTAATTGGGAAAACGCTACCCATTCATGCCCCCCTTTCCCGTATCACAGCACTGCTGTTTCCAGCTTTTAGCACTATCTTGTATCTTTCTGCAAATTATGATTTCGGGTGGGTTACATTCATGTAGGTACATGTGTAGCTTAATAGAAGTCACATCTGGATTTTGGTGTTTTACTATGTTGTGACTAGAGTTTTAATGCTTCTAGTTTATAGGACCATTTAATTGTTTGTACAAATAGTATGATGCTGAACCGTTGTTTTTTTGGGAAAAGCAAAATACTACAAAGCTGGAACTTGGAAGCCTGATGATGGTTTAGTTTTTCAAGAAGAATATATGATATTTTTTACCTTTATAAGTGGTTCCAATGCTTTGTGTAGTGTATATAGTGCTTGCTGGATTCTTTGGCAATCTGATGGTGTGGCTAGCAGTTTTTGGGGATAGGGTTAAGCAATGGCTTAAATTTCTCAGCTTGTGGAAATGGACCGTACAGGAGGGTGAGAGCTTAAGGAATTCCCTACAGAAGTTCAAAACCAAACTATTGAAGATAGGCAGGCGTGTGCTTTTGGCCATGCCTGAAGCATAGGTTTTTGTATTTAGTTATAGTTCAAAACATAGTGCTGAAAGGAGTAATTTGGCAATAGGTGGGGATGTTAATTTGACAGGTACAAGTGTGTCTTTGGAGCTTTGGATTGGTTGGAATCAAAGTTGTAATATGCTTTATTGAGGCTCGGCTAGGCTAGCGGTGAGGCTAATGCAAAACACATTGAAGCTTGGATTTTTAGGTGATGCTTTCAAAAGGCTTGCGTATAACAGTTGAGCTGTGCGCTTCAGGTGCGCCTTATACACTTTTTGCACATAAACATATAGGAGTGCGTATATGGAAAGCTTGTCTTGGGATATTGTTACACGAAATAGTCCTGAAAAGAAAAACTTTGGTTTTCAGTTTGTTAGCAGGGTTTACATGTTGTCCACCTTTTATCCCCTTAATTCAGCTCTTTGTTGTGCAATTTGGGATAGGGTTGAAGTCTACAAAGGCCTGAAGTTTATTTTTTGGTTCTTGACAGACAAATTAGAGTCATTTTGCTTTAGTAAAAAGGCAGAAATGGTAGTCCCACTCAGGGTTTCTTGCTTGATTTTGTCTTTGGTGGGCATGTTTTTCGTGGTTAAAACCATATAGCTCTAGCATAATAATCACATTAAATGTGTTCCACTCTTTAACACTTCGATTTTACTACCCCTTTTGTTTCGTCTGCTCAGCTATGCTAGTAATACAAAAGATTTTCATGAAATGAGATGTAGATGTGAGATGCAGATGTAGGAACCCACGTACTGTGAAAATCTTCTATACACTGGCTTTCTCTTTGGTTTGTAGGTAGTACATATTTTCTCAATCTCTTTGTATACTGTATGGTGTTGTAAAGTGTCTCGATTTGAACTTTTTGTGAAGGATGGACTCATTCTTGGTAAAGAATTGGGTCTTGTGGTAAGATGATTGGATGGATTAAATTTATTTTTGTTCCCTATTCTTCTGTTTGTTTTCAAAATGTCTGAAAACAAGAAGCAAAATTGTTGCGAAAAAGTGATATACAGTTTGACAATGCAAAATAAACAAATAAATAATTTCACTTGATTTTAAAAAAGAAAAGAAAAGAAAAACTTGGTGAACAATAACAACCAGCATACCCCAGTTGGAAATCCCTACCCCCCTACACAACAAAAAGTTATCATTCTATTGCAGCAGCCATACAACCGTAACCTATATGTCTCTACCAGTGTGCACTACCTCTTCCAGATCTCTCTTGCTCGATCTCTGTCGCTGCTGCCACGGCGCTTGACCCACTTGCCGGAATGTCTCGTCTCCAGAAGACACTTTTCTTTCCGCAACACCATGACAAAACTCATTGATGCCTATGCCTTGTTGCTTTTTGGGAGGTATGGACTTGTTGTTTGTCTGAGGAGATGCTAAAAACATTAAAAAAAAAAAAAGTGTGTTGTATTGAACCAGTATTGCAATAATGGTGATATTGGTTAGATTGCTATTTGACGCAACTGCAGAATTCAAATAAAATAAGTAGATGTGAGACAAAGGGTGGGAACCATATGCAGTAGGCTATACTGGTGGGTCTCACATTTTCTCTCATATCTATGATTGTTTCTAAAATATATGTATGTATATATATTTCTGTTTTTTGTGTGATGCAATGCTTGGGAAGAATTTACAACAATATTAGGTGGTTCGAAAAATCATAACTTGAATGGCCTGAAACACCTAAAACAATGACGTCGTTTTGGGTGTAAAACGACGTCGTTTTAACACATTCGAGCTCTTCGAGTCATAAAAATTCAGACCACCAAACATTTTTCATATTGGAATGCAATGATTGGTGGGTATTGCTAAAGTAAATCAGCCAATGATTCAATGAAGCATTAAAACTGTTGCACAAAATGCAATCTACAAACATCATTTGAAACAAATAAAAATAACCATTATTAGCATTCTTCCAACTATGGCATATTTGGGTGGTTGGGTACACCAGTTTGCATTAGGTCCCTTGGGTCCTTGTTGTGAGAATGGCTTTAGGCCCACAAGGTCCTCTCAAACAACTAGATACTAGCGTTCCACCCGTGCATAATTTATAATTATGTATATATATATATATATGTATTATGATTTTTAAATGTCTTTTTCTTTTCCTTTTTTTTTCACACAGAAAAAGAAATATAATAAATGTTGCATATTTTTAATCAATTATTTTATGTTTGCTTGTATTCAAAATTTAAAAATAATATACGGGTAAAATTTATAACTAAATTAAGAAAAAATTTATTCATAACATTTTTTTACTTCTATATAAATACTTAAAAAAATAAACTTGAAAAAGGTAGTCAATATAATATTATACATTAAGTAAAAAAATGTGGTTATCAATTATGCTTTTATAAATTTCTATAATTTTAATTTCAAATTTAAAAAAAAATAATAAAAAATAATATTTTAAAAGCATTTTATTTAACCAATACCAAATAGAATCATCTTAGCAAAAAGAAAAGTTATAAAATTTTCTTACAAATTTTCAAATGTCTATTGTTAAACATTCTATTCTACTTTATTATTTGTTTGCTTGCTTGCTTTGGGAATTTTGATCTTTGGTCTTTACTCTACATTCATCGTATTGTTTTATTTATATATTTTTCTTCTTACTTGATTTTTGTATGATACTTCTTTTATAGTGTATCTCCGAGTGTATTAGTACAAACATCATACACTTAAAATGCACAAAATTATAATATATAGAAAAAAAAAAAAAAAAAAGTAAGTAAATTCTCAAAAGTAAAACTACTTTAAGAAAAAAAAAAAAAAAAAAAACAAAAATGAAATTATTTGAAATAGAAAAGATTCATTTATTTATTTTTAAAAATGAACTTGTGAAAAAAACAAAGAAAACTATATATATAAAAATAAAAATAAAAAGTACAGAAACCAAACATAAAATATAATACAAAAAATAAATGAATTATAAGATTTTCAAGAAGTTTTGCTTGATTTTCGCATGATATTCTTTCATAGTACATCTCCAAGTATATTAGTGAAAACATCATACACTTAAAATGCACAAAATTACAATATATATAAAAAAAAATTAAGTAATTGTCCAAAACTAAAGCTACTTTAAGAAAAAAAATAAAAAAATAAAAACAAAAATAAAATTGTTTGAAATAGAAAATGATTTATTTTTTAATTTTTTAAAATAAACTTTTAAAGAAAACAAAGAAAATTGCGTTCAAAAAAAAAAAAAAAAAGAGTATAGAAACCAAACATAAAATATAATACAAAAAATAAATGAATTATAGGATTTTCAAGAAGTGAGACTCACAAATAAATTTTGTAAAATCTTGTCTATTCATATACTTTTTGTGTATATTTTTTGTACTTCTAATCTCAAGAATGACATTGACATAGTTTGTATTTTTTGCATTAGGTCCATCTAATAGTTTTAGCAAACACAGATGTAATAAATTTCATAACACAAAAACACAAACAATTGTGAGACAAAGTATCTAAAAAAAATGAAAGCAACATTCAATAATGATGTAGAAGCACACTTAACGTTTTATTTGGAGGTATAACCAGATAAATCGCTATAGAAGGGGAATACAACCTTTATTTTTCATCACATAAATTACATTACTTAATATATAATTTTAATGCCTCTTACTCTTTCGTATGTCAAATTCTGTATCAATATTAGAATGAATGCATGAACCAATAAAATGAAACATTTGAGAAGACAAAAAAATGTAATTTGAGACATTTCAATTGATGAACTCTATTAATTAATAGTTATTAGGCTTCAATGGTCGGGTTTCTAATATTTGTTAGTCATTAAAGCTGAATTATTTGATTTCATCTATGTTCACTTGATAATTTGAGAGTGGACACGTGTCAATCTTTTACACAAACACTTGGCACATTTTTTGAACATTATTAATGAAATGTACAATATAATTTTTTTTACTCCATCTATCCCAAAATATTAGTCCCTTATTCTGTTTTTCATTGTCCCAAAATATTAATCAATTTTCAAAAATTAAGTACAAAAATAATATAAATTTCCTATTTTGTCATTTTTTTAAATTCATTAACAACATAAAAAGTACAATTATGACATTGATATTCCTCAAAAATGTATTATTAAAGAGTAATTTTGAAAAATTAATTTTTCTAAAGTGCAATAATTGTACTACTAAAAAAAGTTAAATTCTCCAAAAATGACCATTATTTTGGGACGGAAGGAATATTTTTTTTTCACAATTGCAACCTGTTATTTTTTAATAAAAATTTATATTTGTTTTAGATATTTTTTAATATACAAAGTATTTTTTAAATAATTTTTATAAAAATAATTTAACAATCTCATCACTAACCATAATATATAAAAGAAGTTTAAAATGGTGCGGCAGTAAGTATGTGAGAAGTCAAAAAGACTTGTGGATTGGAAAAAGTCAATAAATGCTGAGTTTTTTTTTTAAAATAAAAAAATAAAAAAATTAAGATTAGGATATTGGAACGCTCATAAAACTTATAAGTTAAAGGAAAATGATCCAGAGCACGAAATTCTACGGCTCGAAACGGCTCGAAATTTTTTTTCCCTTTTCAGGCAAAGGAGCTTTGCACAAACAGAGGGAAGAGGAGAGAAGAAAGAGGGAGAGAAGAGAGGAGAAGAGAAAGAGGAGGAGGCAGCACCACCGCCGTCGCCGTCGTCGCGGCACCACCTCCTCGCCGATCGTCGCAGTCGCAGTCGCAACCCCCTCCTGTCCAGTTCGTCGCAGCAGCTCGCCCCGCGCAGCCCCGCCTCCTCCTCCAGCCCATTTTTATGGCCCCCTTCCCTCCCTCCTTCCTCCTCCTTCCGATCTTCTTCTCTACCCTTCTTCTTCTTCTTCTTCTCCCTTCTTTTTCTTCTTCCTTTTCTTCTTCTTCTCCGTTCTCCTTCTACCGATCTGCAACAACATAGGAAAAAAAAAACCGACACCAAAACGACGTCGTTTTGGTGTTGAGCCAAATTCGTGCCAAAGAATTTCGAGCTACATAGCGGGGTCGTAAGTTAAAAACCCATTTTCTTTATATAATATATAAATTTGTTTTGTACTAAATTTATTTAATAGTAATAATAGAAATTCCCATAAAATACAACACCCGCAACTTTTAAAATGATCTGAATCATTTTTATCACTGTCAAACACAACTCTCAAAAAAATTAAAACATATCAAAAAATCAATACATTAATAAATATCATGAGAGTCCTTTTTTTAGACGTCCCAAACATTTTCCTTTATCTAAACGGGTTAGCAGTGTTAAATTCGTGTTTTGTTTTCCTGATCGTGTCACTTCTAGGTGTTGAGAGCTAATCAATTCTAATTGTCCGACACATGTCATATCCGTGTGTAGTGTCGAAATTCTCATCCCAATCAATTAGGATCATGCTTTTACTAAAAGTATTCAACAGAAATGCATTAACTTTTCAACAACAATATTATGCATTTAGAATAGTACTTAAAATAAAGTGTTTAAAATTTGAAATGTATAAATTAGATTCATTTTAATTATAGTGTGGGTCACATTTAGATGGATAATTTTCTAAATATTATTTTTAGTAAAGTTATACATAATCTCAATTTTCTCTCTTTTTTCACCCTTAAATATAAAATAACGAAGTCCACATTCATAAATAGATATAGGATTTATTCATTCATGTCTTTGAGTGAAAAAATAGATAAGAAATATAATTATATGTTACATTCTTTTATTATTTTTGGTTACGTAACATTTCTATTTCGATAAATCTTTCTTGTAGGAGCAATGATCTTATATATGACAAATGGTGCCCATAATTGAAGTTATTTTGACTATTGCAATATCAATATATATATATATATAATTTTATACAAACAAAAAAAATTATATAGAATACGGCAATGCTAGGGGGCCCGAATTTGGGTGCCCCTAATGGCCCGAATTTCCCTATCAGGTTAAAAAAAAAAAAAAAAACAAAAAAACAAAGTTACCAAAACTGGCAATTAGGGGCATTTGAGCCACAGTTTTTAGGGCCACCAATCATTTTCCTATAGAATAATGGCTTCGTTTGGGAAGAATGGGTTGGGTGGGTTTGGAACTATTTTAGTTATAAAAAGACAAAATAGGCTTTTTAGCCTAACAAGACAAAACATCACATCAAACTCATAATTATTATATTATTTTTCTCACAAAAAATCAAAAAAACTAAAATGAACACAGCATGACTTATACAAATAATGTAGAAGTAATTGGATTCATTACTTTAAAACAAAAAACTAAAAATTGTCATTTAGTTATAAAATTGTTGCCGCCATATTATTCTAATGACAAGTTTTGTATAAAATTTTTATTAGAATATAATTTCCAAAAAACAAAATCTTAAAAAGAGGGAAAAAAAAAAAGAGACGTATTTGAAGATTGACAAGAACCAAATTATGTTGTCGTCTTCTTCCTCCACTCCTTTCTTTCTTCTTATTATATTTGATAGAAATGAAATAGTGGAAGCACAAATGATGATGTCCAATGTATTCTCCCATAAATGGCAGAGTTTGGTTGCTAACTGTTTTAAAAAAAAAAATTTAAATTAACACGTAATATTATGTTGTCATGAATTAAATTTAAAGTTAACCATAATATAATTAAATTTATAAAAAAAATTAAAAATTAACACGTAATATTATGTTATTATGAATTAAATTTAAAGAGACTTACCAAGAAGCTAAAATATTTTTCATATTTAAAATGAGTTGCAGACAAACAACATCCACTTGTAATTTTGGGAGACTTATCTCCTTCCGTTCGGGGTGCAGTGGTGGAGTTGATGGATACGTATTGAATTTAACACTTGAGAGGAGGGTTTGACTAAATAAAAATTGTTAAAGACGTCAAATAAATTATTAAATATTTTATCAAATAATTATATGAATGTAGGTTTTATATTTAAATAAATTATTAAATATTTTACAGATACTTATATCATTATTTAATAGAATATTCCGGTGTTTAATTGGGATTCCTAGCATTGCTATTTATTAAATTGAACAAAATGATCCCCAAGTCATGCCATGATTTGGATTATCACCATTTTTTAAGACTCTCTATCTTATCCTCTCAAGAATGACCACTTTGATGAAATGTTCTATCCCCGTTCAATGTATATAGTACATTAGAAACTTCTAAAGATGACAAAAAAAATAAAATCATTTAGTGGTTTTCAATGTAGATATGCAGATGTATATGTTATCAAGCATACACATGTGATGACGGAATTAGACTAAAGTACAAAAATTTAACCGTCTTTTGTGTGCCTTTTGCAGTAAAAAATAGGAGAAAATTTTCATGGATGATGCGGCGCCTCTTAGTAGGAAAATTTGATGACAAGTGGATTGAAGACTCAACTAGATTTGGATTGGGTTTGATTTCAGTTTTTTGAATTTAATTTTTTAAAATTAAGTTTTTATTTTTTATTTTTAGTGAATATTTTTAAGTTTTAAGTAATTTTTTTTTAATACTTTTTTATATGCACCTTACTTGGATGTATCTAAATAGTAAAATATTTGAGAAAAAATATTTTAAAAAATTAAAAAATATAAAAAAATATAAAAAAATATACTGAATTTTTATTTTTTTGGTTGTATTTTTTGGTATTTAGTGTATTTTAAAAAAAAAATTTGTAAATATTATACTTTTTAAATGTATTTATGTTAGGTGTGTCTAAAAATTTAAAAAAGAATTGCTTAATATATTTAAAAAAAATCATTGAAAACATTAAAATACGAAAAATAAAAAAGTAAAATTTTTTAAAAACTATTTTTCTAAAAACCAAAACCAAATAAGTTGAACCAGCTTGTTTGGTTCTGGTACTAAAAGCAAGAAGATTGAAGGATAGGGTATCAATCAAATCCATTCACAACACTTCTGAAATTAAGAGTAGTTTTTTGTAAACTTAGTTCATAATTTGTAATCGTTTTCTTGTTCTTGTTTCTGATTCTTGTAATTAAGTCACAAGTTTAATTTATACATTATTCAATTCTAATTGTGTTTATTTCTTTGAATCATTTCACTCCAAAGAAAATTTTGAATTCTATCGAGACATGGGATTCAATCACATTATTTGTTTTTACACTTTATTTTTCTAAAATTATTGATTTCTGTCAATTGATATTTGTGGATCTGTCTCAAACTATAATTTTACTGACAACTAGTTGGACTTGATGCCTTTGTAGTTAAAAAAAAAAAATCTTGACGAGTTTTTTTTTTATTATTTTAAATTAATAATAACTCACAATGCAAACATATTATATTGTATAATTTTATTTTATTTTATTTTTTATTATCAATAAGCGTCTCAAATTTTTGAGGTGACTAATATTTTTGAAACACGATTGTGCTAATTGATCATGTTGATCATGTTGAGGTTGACCAGACTATCTTGGCCAATTATGTGCAGATTAGAATTAATAATTATAAATAAGTCATATTAAATGATATGATAATATAAGAAAAATACTTTGAAATTCTAATTTTTAAGTTCTAAAGCAAGTTTTAATAAACTGGTAGTGAGCTTCACCTATCGTGATGTGATGTTTTGATCTTGATTTTTTTTTTTTTTTGGCCATATTATTAGTACTCCATTAGAGTACAAAAAAAGTCTACTGATGGAATGGAGGATCGAAAAGAACACGGGGTTGTTTGAATTAAAATGAACTATCGTGTTCAAATATATTAGAAAATGCTAAAAATGATGTTTAAAATTATTTTTAATGTTAAAAAATGTGTGAAAAGTATGTTAAAATGAGTATAAAATATCTAAAAATATGAAATAACATTTTAAAACATATATTAAAATTACAAATATTTTAATATTTATGTGTTTTTGCGATAGTCTTTACGTCATTAGTAGGACCTTTTAATATAATCACATCTGACAACAATAAATTAAACAAAAACTTAATGAAAAGTGAAAGTATTTTATAGTTAAAAATATAAATAATAAAATTATTTATATTTCTAATAATTTAACCTTTTAATGAGTCAGTGATTTGATATTGTTAATTTAAATAAGTATATTTTTTGATTTTTTATTAAAAAAAAAATATAAAAGATAAGAAGATAATATGATTTTAAAAAGATAAAAAAATAAAAAAAAATATACTTTCATATGGAATATTAAATAGTGCCTAAATTTGTGGTGATTGTGGTGAAGGGAATGGAATGGACCAGGTTCAGTCCACCATTTTCATTTATTATTGTTTAGTTTAAACACAGAACCTCTCTACATAGGAATCTCAAATTTAATTGGAAGTTGGAGAGGCTGTCCATAATAAAAACCATGTTGCCATCAACTTCCAAACCAAACAACTAAACTCTACCTTTTAAATTCCTCATGGTTTATCCAGAATTTATGTATGTTCCAACTGTTCTCATCTTACCTTCTTCAACCAAACTAACAAAACAATTCTCATTGTTATCAACGAGTAATTATCCTGTCTTTAAGAAATATATGTTGGCGGCATGTCAAATTAATAGTAAGAGACTTAGCAATTATATAGACTTACAATGCAAAAAATAATAAAGGGATGACAATATATCATTGGATGGGCACACAACACGCAATCTTACTGACTGTATGATAATTTTTTGTTACAGTGGTGCTACATACACTAACTAGTGTATTAACTAGTTTATTAACTAGTGTTATGTCATTGTTACTGATTCCACATATTATACAAATTACAAATATTCAAAACTTTTAAAATTATGCTACATCATCTGTTAATACACTAGTTAGTATACTAATTGGTATATATAATATTGTTCTTTTTGTTATCAACCCTCATAGACATGATAACTAGTTCAACGTTTCTCAATTTTAACTGGATTATTTATTATTGTACGATGACCAAAATACCTTGACGATTTTCTAAGTTACTTATGTGGTCATATAATTTGTCTATTTCTCAATTTAATCTTTGTAATTTTAATTGTACTAACATATCACATATGTTATGCACTGGATACAAAAAAAATTAAAAATTATCAAATAGAATATCATCAGTGCAATAATTGAAGTGTAAAGTAAAAATAAGAAACAAAGTTCTAGTGGTATAGAAGAAAAAAAACATGATATTTACTCACATGCTTTACTTTGTCATCAATCCAAACATTTTGGTCAAGTTTGGCATCCTCAAGAAAATTTAAAAAGTCAAAAAGTTACTAAAAAAGTAAAAAAATTCATATTATTTACCTCTTTTGGAGGGAAATCTCTCAATTAAGAAAAAAAAGAAGGAGAAAACAGCGATGCACAGGTACGGTGCAGCCACACATCCCAGTCAAAAAGTTAGGTGGCACACTGTGTAGCCACACATGCCATTAAAAAAAAAAAATTTGAAAAGAGACATAAATGTCATGTTTGATTCACAAAACTAATAGTGAAGTATTAATAATCCTATTAAATTAGTGTGATATTCACTATTCAATTGGATTAATAATCTCACCCCTACCCCATTACTAATAATCCTACAAATTTATTGGATTAATTATCCATTGGATTAATAATCTTAAACCAAAATGTTAAAACAAATATAGGATAATTGGGTCCACGGATTAATAATCTCAATCTCATTCTCTAATCCACCCAATCAAACATGCCCAAAGTGTACTGCCAGTACTGCACTCTCTTGTCAGCGAGGGCAATTTCGTAATTTTATAATTTTATACAATATTTTAATACACATTTTTTCATAAAAAGTCAAAAAGTTAACCCAAACATCTATATATTTTTTCTCAACTTTTTAGTCCAAAAAGACAAAAAGTGCACTTATTTAAGACACCCCAAACAACCCAGAAAACATAATAATTTATTTTCATTAATTGTAAAATATTTATAATATTAAGAATGTCACTTAAAATACAAAAAGAATAAAACAAAATCAAACTTATATTCATCTCTTACATGCTTTATTTTATCATCCATCCAAATACGATAATTAAAAAATATAATTAGTTATTTTCTTTTTTCAATTAAATGAGAAATCACAAATTTATTTTTTTTCACCGCCTGATCAAAACAAAGTGTAAATCTTCAACATTTACAATTAGAGAATAGATGAAAACAAAAGCAATCAATATTGTAAAATATTAAGAATATCACTTAAAATATAAAAAGAAAAAAGAAAAAAATGTCTTTCACATACTTTACTTTGTCATCCATCTAAACATGATAGTTAAAAATTATAAAAAGTTATTTTCTTTTTTCAAAAAACACAATCAGTTAAAAAATACAATCATAATATTTTTTTCTCATCTTCTGATCAAAACGGAGTGTAAAAAATACAATCAATTAAAAAATACAATCACATTATGATATTTATAATATTAAGAATGCCACTTAAAATACAAAAAGAAAAAAAAAATTACACTTATATCCATCTCTCATGTGTGATTTACTTATCATCCATCTAAACATGATAGTTAAAAAATACAATAGGTAATTTTCTTTTTCCAAAAAACACAATTAGTAAAAACGCAATCACTTTTTTTTTTTCTTCTCACCGTCCGATCAAAATAGCGTATAAAAAAACACAAGCACAATTTTAATATTTATAATATTAAGAATATCACTTAAAATACAAAAAGAAAAAAAAAATCACACTCATATCCGTCTGTCACATATTTTACTTTGTCATCCATCTAAATATAATAGTTAAAAAATACAATCAATTAGTTTCTTTTTTCAAAAAACACAATCAGTTAAAAAACACAATCACAATTTTTTTCTCACCATCTAATCAAAACGGAATGTAGAAAAACGCAATCACAATTTTTTTTTTCTCACCATTTAATCGAAACAGAGTGTAGAAAAACACAATCACAAATTTTTCAATTAGTATTGTAAAATAATCATTCATATTAAATGTCATTTGAAAAAAATATATATATTATATTCATATCCGTCACTCACATACTTTACGTTGCTATCTATCCAAATATAATAGTAAAAAAATACAAATAATTTTTTTTTTCAAAAAACACAATCAATTAAAAAATATAATCACAAAAAAAAAATTCTCACCGTCTCACCAAAATAGTGTAAAAAAGTACAATTATAAAATTTTTTTTCACTATATGATCAAAATGAAATGTAAAAAACATAATTAATTAAAAAATATAATCATTTTTTTTTTCTTACCAGCCGATTAGAACGGAGTTCAATATCCATAATAAAAAAAAAATAGATAGAAAGAAAAGCAATTAGTACACAACATTTTCATTGCTCACAATAAAAAATAAAAAATAAAAAGAAAAATGGTTGAGGACCCGAAATTAGGGGCTCGAATTTGGCTCAAAACCCAAAACGACGTCGTTTTGGGTTTTTATTTTTATTTATTTATTTCCTTTTTCTTCCTTTTCTTCCATTTCTTTCTTTTCTTTCTTCTTCTTCGTTGAGTTGAACAGAGGCGAGAGAGAGAATGCAGCTCGTCGGCCGATCTCGCAGCTCGTCAGCCGATCTCGCAGCTCGTCGCTCATCGGCATTGCAGCCCCGCCTCCGCCTCTGCCTCCGCCCGCCGCCGCCGCCTCCGCCTCCGCCTCCACCTCCGCCCGATTTTGTTGGCCCCTCCAGTCCAGTTCTCCTCCTCCTTCTCCTCCTCCTTCTTCCCCCTAATTTCGAGCCAAATTCGAGCCCCTATATTCGAGCTCTGTACCGGTTCTCTAAAAAAAAATAGATAGAAAGAAAAGCAATTAGTACACAACATTTTCATTGCTCACAATAAAAAATAGATGAAAAGAGAAGTAATGATTATTGTCAATTGAAGATTGCTTACTGTTATTTTTTATACTTGAGAGATTATTAGCCAAAGAAAAATATTTTTTCTTGGTAGAATTTTAGATTCACCATCTTGTGTAAAGTTGGCCTGAACCATACGATAAGTGATTGGACTGTTATATCCTGAAGGGAACAAGTCATAGTTTTGTGACTGCTG
This sequence comes from Camellia japonica, assembly GCA_030407325.1. Taxonomy (NCBI): domain Eukaryota; kingdom Viridiplantae; phylum Streptophyta; class Magnoliopsida; order Ericales; family Theaceae; genus Camellia; species Camellia japonica. Next base: position 181,749,145 of record JAPPVO010000002.1, on the reverse strand, counting down.
CATCGATATTTGAGTTGTTCCTACTATAGTGGGCTTGATCTTCTTAAAGAAAATGAGATATCTGTGCCTCAGCCTGATCTATTTATATCTCATTTTTTTTACATTATTTATTAATAAAATATAATTTTTCTAATATTTTTACCAACACATGCAAAATAAGAACAATGATTATAGTCAATTGAAGACTGCTCACTGTTCAGGAAGGACTAGGGACAAAGAGAGGCAGCTACCCTTTTCCGTTGTACCACAAAAAAAAAGAAAAAAGGGCAGCTCTGGATAGGGCTGCGTAAAATATGGTTTAATTTGTTAAAATTATATCGATTTATATTAATTTATATTATTTTATTTGTTAATTGTAATTTAAATTTTAAAATTTAAATTTTATTTTTGAAAATGTTTCACTCCATTCTACTACAATTAATACATATATATATATATTTTAATCTATAATAAAATATTAAAATAAAAATAAATGTGAGAGAAATTTAATATGTGAAATTTATTATAAATTAGTAGTTATATACATGAAAAATATCATGTAAAAATATTTTGTGTCATATATATAAAAAATATTATACAAATTAGTATTATATATTATACAAAGGTTTTATCATTGGTTAAAATATTCTTCAATCTGTCAATCTATCTAAAACCGCTCAAATCACAATTTGCTAATTCGTCAATCCGCTAGTCCACCATTTGATTTACCACAATAAAAAAAATCACTAAAAGTGGTTGTGGTAGATAGGGTTTTTTAAAATTGAAAAAGCCCCAAAATGAAAGTTGGGTGGGAGTTGGGAGATAAGTATTAAGTATTTTTTTTTTAAATCAAAAAATTAAAAAAATTAAATTGAGAAATTGGAGCTCTTGGAGGCCTTACAGGTTAGAAATCCCATTTTCCTTAATATATATATAGATAAGTTTTGCCTTCCAATTTTTCACATTGTGTTAATTTAATTTAATTGGTAATAGCTGTTAAGAATTTTCACAGAAGCCAATAGTAAAATGGTCTATTAAAAAAAATTGAACTATTTTGAATTGAATATCAACCTCTCAATCATTTTCAAGAGAAAGTAAACAGGCAATTTTGTCAATTGATTTAAGTCTAGCTTCTAATAAGACATTATCAATTGAATTAAATTGACATAATGTAAAAAGATTCAAAGATAAAATTAATATAATTAAAACTTAGATCAAATTAACATCTATAAGATTCAGACTACAAGGACTGTTGATCTAATTTGTCTCTGAAAAATTGAGTTTTAGTGGTGAGTTGTGTTGGTGAAAATATGCACAAACAAAGGAGGACTAGTTCAAAGAATATGAATGGGAATCATTGTTGTGAGTCCATAATATACATATCCTAGTACAAGGTACATGAACGCAGGTCAATCTTTTGAGCTATTTCGTCGACTTGAAGATAGAGAAAATTGCAAAAACTAAGTTGGTATTTTTGGGTTCGATGAATGTGTTTCATATATACTTTGTGGAAAGGTGGTTGATTCGTGTCATCTTCGTCTTGTTGATGCCAATTCTATATTAGTTTTTCCAAGAGTGAAAGAGTTTTGAGCCTTATATTTTAGATGCTCGTGTTTCACAAACTTCATGCACTAGAACAACTAGGTGGTGTTGGATTGCAAACGGAAAGCCGAAAATTAAATATTGATAATTGAATGTTTAATTTTGGGTTGATCACACGTTTTACTTTTGTAATTTTACTTTACTTTATATAGTTTAAATTTAAACAATTTGATCCTTACACTTTAAATTTAGTTTCAATTTGATCATTCCATCTAAATTGGAAATTAAAATTAACAATTTTAAGATATTTATCAATTTTTTAAGGTGTACACGTAGATAAAATTAACAAAAATTTAGATGAAATGACTAAATTGAAACTAGAATAAAAATGTAGGGACCAAATTGTTCAAATTAAAACTATAATAAAGTGAAATTTGAGTCAAACTATAAGAATGAAAAATGTAATTAATCTATACTATAAAAAATTAAGGTTTTAGAGACCAAAATTTAGGGACAAAATTATTTTTTAGGGACCAAATATTTTTGTTGCGAAAAGTACCATTATTTTATGTTTAGCAACAAAAATTAGACATTAGTGATGAATTATTATCCTTTTGGGATCAAATTTTTTGTCTATAAAATAAATCATTTTGAGATCAAATTATTTTGTCCCTAAAATTTTGTCGCTAAAAGCCTTGTTTTGGACTTTTCGGATTGACCTTTTAGCAACTATTTTCATGACAATAGAAATTAGTCCCTAAATATCTTTTACAACAAAATTTTTACTTTTAAAAATTAAAACATTTGATTTCTAAAATACTTATTTGTTGTAGTGCTAACTGGCCGTAGAGATTCAAGAGTTGGATAAAAATGAGGGGTTGATTGTTTATATTGGGACATGATAATATTTAAGAAAGAAGATGAATGTTCAAGTAAAATTTCAATTAAAAACAATTTCCTAAAATAAATTGTAGTTATTTTACAACAAGATACATATAGCAAGGGAATTTGCCTTCGAGCATCTTTATCAAATTAGTTATTTTTATTATTTAGCTAAAATAGTGAGTAAATGACTAAATTTTACTTTCATTAAACTAGTTATTAAGTTAGTCATTTTAATTTTTGTGATTTTGACTCAATAAATGTAACTAGTGGTTTCACCTAAACATTAAAAAATATTACTTTTTCATATTTGAAATTAATTGTGTTGAGTTTATAAAAAATAATTATAATTAAAATGAGTAAAAATAGTATTTAAACAATATATATATATATAAAAAAAAGAAAAAGAATAGAGAGTTGAACGTCAAAATATAATAAAATTTTAACAAACTTGATTAAGATGCTTTTACATAGTTGAATTTGTAATGAATAAAAAATTAACATATAAATTGTCTGGTCATTTTGGGTAAATTAAGAGAATTTTTTTAGAGGTTTCAATATATTTTTATATAATTTTTTATACAAAAAATTCATATAAAATGATGTCGCAATATATATATATATATATTTTTTTTGTAATTACGAACCATAATAATATATATTTACTGTAAGTGAATGAATATAAATGAAACACACCATTTTGTATGAATTTTTTATGTACTAATTATGTTTGTACAATATTACCATTTTGGTTTTATGAGTCATAATAACAATAAATATGTACCCATAAAAATTGTCATGAAAACTTATCCGAAAAGTGATGAATGGATTAAATTTAATTTTTATATAATGAGAATTGAAATAAATTTTTACCATACATTATGTTTTTTTTAGTCATTTTTTTAGATAAATTCTAAATCCCTAGCATCACTAGTCACAATAATGATCGTACTTAGTGAATGAGTGATCGACAATTTTCAAATTATGAGGCACCATAATGATTATTTGAATATGAAATAAAAAGTTGAGAAATACCACACAACTCTTCGAAATCATGACATATTTCACATAGGCCACAGTTTCTCTCCAGTCTAAATCTGACTGGACGGTACTGTCCGGCCCTTGGGGGCCCACTACGGGTTGTATTTCGATAATCTAAACCGTTCAATGTGTAGAATTCGTCGAGTACTATATGCCTGTAAAAAATCACGTTGATCGGATATCGATAGCTATATGATCAAATCAGTTTTTTATGAAAAAAAATGGACGGCGAAAAATAAACGGCTTACAAAAAACTGTTTTGATCATATAGCTATTGATATCCGATCAACGTGATTTTTTACAGGCATATAGTACTCGACGAGTTCTACACATTGAACGGTTTAGATTATCGAAACACGACCCGTAGTGGGCCCCCAAGGGCCGGACAGCACCGTCCAGTCCAGATTTGGACTGGAGAGAAGCTGTGTCCTTTCACATAACACCGAGCTCCACATCGGGAGTGGTTATTGGGTATTTCTGAAATACGATTATGTTGTGTTTTAAGATGTTGAAATTAGTAGAGAAGATAGAATTCATAATTGTGCCTGGTGATGAAGGAATATAAAAAGTCATGGTATATAAATTATAATGATTAGTAAAAGAATATGAGCTCGTGACGGTTCAAAAATATTAAAGTTATGTTTGGTTTTGGGTTTTTGGCTAAAAAAGCATAAAAGACAAAATTGGCTACATAAGTCAATAAGACAAAATGTCACATCCGAATCATAATAAAGTCAAAAACAAAAATCAAACGAGACTAAAAAAGTTAGGCTAAAATAGCTAAAAAACAAAATCAAACTATTTTAACTCTTTCCAAATGAAGACTAAATAGTTTTTCTTACATTATATGAGCTCTACACTCATATATGTGATGTGTAATATAGAATTTCAAGTAATTGGGTCGGAGTACTTAGTATTATCCTGTATCAAATTAAAAAAAAAAAAAAATTGTATGACATTATCATAGGTACGTTCATTTTTTTTTTTTTTTTTGATAACTCAGGTATCTTCAACCCGTTGATTTTAAGGGAAGTCAGGACTAATCCTGAGGGCCCTGAAGTTAACGACCGGGCAAACCTCCAGTGGCCCCAAGGGGTGACTCGAACTCGAGACCTGTGGATTTTATCCTCCAGACTTTACCATTCGACCACTTGCCTTGGAATTCATAGGTACGTTCATTTGATTTACACATTTACCCGATGCAAGATCTACGCGAAAGAAACTAAGACAATTGGAGAATCGTAACACTAGATTAATGGATACAGATTTTCTTTAGTCCATAATTTAGATTAGAAGGCGTTGGTTGGATTCGTGAAGCTCATTACGGATATTATTTTGATAATTTAAACTATTTATTTTGTTAAACATTTGTGAATTTCATTAACACAAAAAATTAAGTCGATCTAATAATCATAATACTTTCAATTTATCACGTTTGTCATAAAAAAATGAATGTTGATTTTTAAAAACATAATTCAGTGTGTTTGGTTTCAATTTTTTTAATTCATTTTTCTAAAATTAATTTTTTGTTTTTCGTATTTTTTTGTTTTTAATGAATATTTTTTAAATGTTAATTAATTTTTTTACTTTTTTAGATGCACCTTCCTTACTTAGATATATCTAAATAGTAAAATATTTGTGAAAAAATATTTTAAAAAATTAAGAAATATACAAAAATACTATAAATGTATTGAATTTTCATTTTTTTTTTTTGTATTTTTTGGTATTTAGTGTATTTTTTTAAAGATTTTTTCACAAATATTATAATTTTTAAGTGTATTTATGTTAGGTGTGTCTAAAAATTGCTTAAAATATTAAAAAATTCATTGAAATATTAAAATACGAAAAATAAAAAAGTAAAATTTTCTAAAACCCATTTTTTGAAAATCAGAACCAAACAAACTGATTGTTATCTATTTTTTTAGTAACAAACATGATAAATTGACTACATTACGATTATAAAATTAACCTAATTTTTTTTATGAATAAAATATACAAAATATCTAGCAAAAAAAAATATCAAAATAAAATTCATAATAAGGTCAAGTTTGGCTACTCAAAATAATAAGTACACACTTTTTATCTTTTTATCTTTTTTCCATCACATCACCTCTCTATTTTTCTACACATCTTTTCGTAAAAAAATAAAAAATACACTTATTTAGGTCATCCCAAACAACCCGTAAATCTTATAAACACAAACACCGACTTCCAATCTAGATTATGGACGGGAGGGCTCCTTCTAAATTAGTCAAGGTTAATTGATGATAGTGAAAATTCTTCAATGGTTGTTATTGAACTGTCACAATTACACATTATTATTTAAAGACTTTTAATCAGAAAACAATGGACCCACCTAAGTCAAACAATTAACAATTCCGCACACACACGTACTCTTACAAGCTGTGCTATATTGGGTTATTTTAAGAAAATGGTTAAAAATTAGTTTTTTGATTTTTTTTTTAAAATATATAAAAAAATATGAAAGATAATGTGATTCAAAATGAATTAAAAGTTAAAACATGGTTTTTAACCATATTCCCAAAATAACTCATTATATAGTAAACCCCGATTCCAAATTGTTAGCTAAGTATAAAAAATAAAAACTTAAAAATAATATATTTTTGTGTCAAATTTTTAAATTTTTTTACACATTAAAATATTTAATGATATCATTTAATTGGTGAAAAACAATTAAAAATTCCTATATAAAAATACATGATTTTTAAATTTTGTTCTCATGCTAAACAAATAATTTGGGACAAAAGGGGGTACAGAATAAGTGAAATAAAGCAAATGTCCTTGGTGTTTTGCATTTAGGGATCAGTTTCTCTTCATTTGGGGATTTCAATTGAAGGGTGTTATTGAGTTTTCGTAGATCCAGCATGGAACTCATCTCAATGATTTGAGATATCTTTGAATATGTCATTTATGTAAAAAAATTAACATAATTATATAACTTTTTTTTTTCTTCTAAAAAATATAACTGTACTCACATAATTAAATCACATTTATTTTCTAAAAAATAAATGGCAAATATAATTTTAAAAACCAGCTATTTATAATTTTAAAAACAAATATGATATAATTATATGATTAGATTTATCCAATCAAATTATTATTTTTTACATAGATAACTAGTTCAAAAAAATAAAATAAAATTAAAATCATCAAATTGGGCTTTCAATATGCATTTAAATGGTACTATCAAACGCTGACAAATCAGAAATGGGCAGTTTTACTAATTGTTTTAGATTCAAAGAATTTAATGAACCGACCTTTTTCATCGGCTAATCCCAAATATAAATAAACTTAGCTATAACTAAATTAAATATCAATCGTGCTACGTCGCTCGAATCCCTTCCCCCCTAATCCCCCGAATCGAAAACGACGTCGTTTGACGTCGTTTGAATTTTTTTTTTTTTTTGCAGATCGAAGAACGGAGAAGAAGAAGGAGGAGGGAGGAGGAAGAAGAGGAGGAGGGGGAGGGGGAGGGGGAGGAGGAAGGAGGGACTGGAGGGGCCCATACCAGTGGGAGGTGGCGGAGGCGGGGCCGGAGGCAACGGCGGTGGTGCTGCGACGGCAGGGCTGGGCAGCGACACGGGGCTGGGCTGCGACGACCGGGGCTGGGCCGACGGCGGGCGGCGAGGTCGCAGCCCTCTTCTTCCTTCTCTCTTTCTCTCCCTCTCCCTCTCCCTCCGAGCTGTTGCAGAGTCGACAATGGAGGAAGAAAAAAAAAAAAAAAAACGAAAGCCCAAAACGACGTCGTTTTGGGCTTTCGGGAGATTAGGGGGGGAAGGGATTCGCGCTACCAAGCTTTATTCATTAAATATATTCCAAGTAGTCATGGCCCAAATCTCAGTATAAGATTCCAGACCGACCTTTCTGAGAATTTGCAGAATCACAGCCAACATAAAGAAGGATAAAATAGTCGGCGCGACTCTTATTATGTCCCAACTGTGAAAAAAAAAAAAAAAAAAAAAAGGTGATTTTAATATAAAATTAAAGTAGGTCTAAATTATTGGTGGATGTGAGATTAAATGAGTTTAAATTCTTTATAATAAGATATTTACACCACAAAAAGAATGAGTAAAAACCATTAAAAATTGAATGAGAAATTTTCTTATAAAATTGGCATCATGAATGAGGTATTGAAAATTGTGTATAATTACCAATCCTACATTGATTGTAGATGAAAGTTTTGATAGGTATTTAAATCTCAAGATTTTGATAAGGGTATAAACCCTTTGGGGCATCTAAATTTTTCGAAGAAATGGAGTTATGAATGTTTCAATGATGGACTTAGACGAAAACTACAATCCAAGTTGGTTATGGCAAAATTACCATACGCGCGCCGCCCGCCAGGGTCCGAGTCTGTGGATCTTGGGTTTGAGGATTGAGATTACTGAAATGGGTTAGGTTTGGGATGGGCCGTGTTTTTAGGCTAGATCTGCTGTAGATATGTATATATACATAAGTCTATAGTGTGTATAACTCACATATTAAATCCCCACCAATTGTATGAATTACTCCAACCGGAGTAATGGGCATTGGTTCTGGAGGCTCCTTCTCTCTCCCCATGGTCTATAAATAGAGACTAACCTCTTTGGTTGTCAACACATAAATTTTTGCTCTCATATTATAGTCAAGTAAGTCTCCTATAATATATTCTTCCTGGATGAGCCATTGTCTGTTCGCCAAAACTATCAGAAGGTGCTTCTGCGTTAGATGATCTAAACCATCGTATCCTGGTAGACAGAAACTGACGTACCTCCAAGGCTAATCTGTTTTAAGTAGACTATGGTATCACACAAGTTTTGGTTTATACTTTTTTTATCATTTTATTGTATTTTATATTTCTGTGCAATATCATTGTAAATTCTAACATATTTTCTTAATATGTAATTTAATTTGATTAATCATGAACATATTTATTTTAGTTCATTACATTAATTTGTACAACAATCTTAAAACAGATTAAATACGTTTATCATGAAATTAAATAATTAGATTCACATGTATTTTATAAAAAATTTGTGCTACTATTTTACCCCAACAGCCGAACCACCTGTATGCTTTAGCTTCATGAGCAGTTTTAATCAGGGAAAATGCGTGGTAGCTCGAAAAATCACGGCTCGATTTTGGCTCGAATGTCCTAAAACGACGTCGTTTTGGCTCGACAGCCCAAAACGACGTCGTTTTGGGCTGTCTATTTTTTTTTTTTTTTTTTCTTTTCTTCCTTTTCTTTCGTCTTCTTCGTCGACTTCAACAAAGGAGAGAGAGAGAGAACGAGAGGAGAGAAAGAGAGGGAGAGGGAGAAGACGCCGATGCCCAGCTCCGATCGTCTCGTCGGCCCAGCAGAGCTCGTCGCAGCCTCCGTCGCCTCCGCCGAGCTCGTCGCAGCCCCGCCGAGATCGCCGAGCTCGTCGCAACCCCTCCGTCTTCTTCTTCCTCCGTCTTCTTCCTCCATTTTTTAGGGGGCCCTCCAGTCCCCCTCACCCTCCCCCCTCCCCTCCCCTCCCCTCCCCCTCCCCTCCCCCTCCCCTCCCCTCCCCCTCCCCCTCCCCTTCCCCTCCTCTGCTGAAATTCGAGCCGTTTGGCTCGAAATGGTTTCGAGCTACCAATCGGTTCCGTTTAATCAGTCTCAATTTCTTTGTGTAAATAAACTACCGTTACATGTCTTCTAATTGTCCCTGACTGTGGGTCACTATGTTCGTGCTTGCGTGGATCGTTAATTCTAACAAATATAAATATAAATATTTGCATGCTATTATTTTTGGAGCACATGTAATGGTACCTGTTTCATCAGGATAGGTAGGCTTGTGTTTGCTACTGTGTAGCTTCGGTTTAAAAAAAAAAAAATTACAAAAAAAAGGAAAAAAAAAATCAGAGTGCATGTTTAGATAGTTGAATAGATTAATACATGGAATATTCTGTTCTAATGTTCAATTTATTCAAAATGCTTTTATTTCTAGATTTTTATTATATGAGCATGATTCATTGTCTTCTAAATTTATACATCATGTTGGGGTATATCTCATTATTGGAGTTTGAGATTCAATTAGTTTGTTAAAAGAATTTTAATTTGGTTTGGTTTGGTTTAGATATAATATATTTTATATATTATATCTAATTTGTGGAGATCCAATTCAGTTTGGTAACAACTAGGGTTTAGTAAAACAAACTCAAAATTTAACAATATATATATATATATATATATTGTTTTGTGTGTTTTGGTGTGGCGGCAGTGGCTTAATACAATAGATTTGATTCAATTTGGTGGCTTTGGCTGTGTGGAGGAGCAACAGTGTCAGATCAAATTCGGTGGTTTCTTCGTATGTGATTTAATGCTGCTACGGCCTCTATTTTGAAGATAATTTGGGTTATTATGTTGGGTCTTCTTCAACTCTGGTTTCGAAGACTTTTGTTCATCTATTTGGTAAGATCTTTCCTGTTGTTTATTTATGATTATTTAGAATTCACCTAAGGGTAGTTTTGTGAGACCATTCGTATCTCGTTTGTAATCACTTGGAAACTTTTTGGTTGATAGTAGAATCGGATTTCGATCCCGTTGGCGTACCTCACATTGAGGGAACCACGTAAAAATTCTTGTGTTGCTTTTGAATTAATTTTCCCGCATTAGTTTTTATTCCCATTGATTGATTTACTGGTGAGGAATCATATATTTTCCCTAACAACTGGTATCAGAGCTTACGGTTTATTTGAGTTTATTTATTTGTGTAAATCAATGGAGGGGAATGTGGGTCGCATGTCTAGCTTCAATGGAAGCAATTGGGTAACTTAAAAAACTAAAATGGAGGACTTATTATTTTGTAAAAATTTGTATGAACCCATTGAGGGTGATAGTGGCAAACTCAAGGGTATGAAAGATGATGAGTGGAATAGGCTTAATCGAAAAGCCGTTAGTGTTATCCGTCAATGGATTGATGACAGTGTGTTTCATCATGTTGCTACTGAAACTTCGCCAAATGATTTATGGAAAAAATTAGAAGGCTTTTATGATAGGAAATTAGCCACAAATAAAGCTTTTCTGTTTCGTAAGTTGGTTAATTTAAAATATAAAGAGGGCAGCCCTATTCCGGAACATCTGAATGAAATAAAGAGTATTGTTAACCAACTTGCTTCTATGAAAATTGTTTTTAATGATAAGTTGCAGGCTTTGATGCTACTTAGTTCTTTGCCTGAAAGTTGGGAGACTTTGGTTGTGACAGTTAGTAATTCGGCACTTGATGGAGTTGTCACAATGGGCCAAGTCACTAGTAGCTTGTTGAATGAAGAAACTAGAAGAAAATCAGCGGGTTCCTCTCATTCAGAAGCATTTGTTGTGAGAGGCCGAAGCAAAACAAGGGGGAGGAGTAAGACTCCTCATGGTCGTGATCAAAACCGTGACAAATCAAAAGATGGTTCATTTTCAAAGAAAGACATTAAGTGCTATTATTGCCATGAGAAAGGGCACATGAAGCGAGCATGCCGAAAGCTCAAGAATAAGGAGAAAATGCGTGATAAAAGTGTGGATAAGAAGCAAAAAAACACAACTGCAGTTATTACCAATGGTGATCTCATGGTCGTTTGTGAAGATGATTGTATCAATTTTGTGGGCTAAGAGAGCAATTGGGTGATTGATTCTGGTGCTTCTTTTCATGTGACTTCTCAAGTTGATTTCTTCACTACCTACACCAAAGGAGATTATGGTTCTGTTCGAATGGGTAATGAAAGTTTGTCCAAGATTATCGGCATGGGTGATGTTAGCTTGGAAACAAATTTGGGCTGCAAGTTGTTGCTTAAAGATGTGAGGCATGTTCCCGACATTCGCCTCAATTTGATCTCTACTGGGAAGTTAGATGATGAAGGCTTCAACAACAAATTTGGTGATGAAATATGGAAGCTCACAAAGGGTTCTTTGGTGGTGGCTAAGTGCAAGAAGATTCATACACTTTATTCGATGCAAGGAAAAATTTGTAAAGGTGTTGTCAATGCACTTGAAGATGATACTTCTACCGAATTGTGGCACAAACGGCTTGGCCATATGAGTGAAAAAGGGGCTACAAGTTTTGTTCAAGAAAGAACTTTTACCCGGTTTGAAAGGTACATATCTCAAAACTTGTGTTCATTGTTTGGCGGGTAAACAACATAGAGTTTCTTTTCATAAAAATGTTGCTTCTAGAAAAGAAAATGTTTTGGAGTTGATTCATTCGGATGTTTGTGGTCCTTTAAAAATTAGAACACATAGTAGTGCACTTTATTTTGTTACTTTCATTGATGATTATTCAAGGAAAGTTTGGGCTTTTCTATTAAAAACTAAAGATCAAGTTCTAAAAGTATTTAAGCATTTTCAGGCCATGGTTGAAAGAGAAACAGGGCAGAAATTGAAGTGCATCTGATCAGACAATAGTGGTGAATACATTGGGCCATTTGATGAGTATTATCGCAGCCAAGGCATTCGGCACCAAAAAATAGTTAAGAAGACTCCTCAACAAAATGGCGTTACCGAGAGGATGAACCGCACCATTGTGGAAAGAACAAGGTGTTTGCTTTCACAAGCTAAATTGCCAAGATCCTTTTGGAGTGAGGCAATGAGGATAGCGGTTAACGTGATCAATTTGTCTCATTCCTATCCTTTGAATGGTGATGTTCCAGAAAGAGTTTGGACCAGTAAAGATATGTCTTATGAGCACTTGACAGTGTTTGGTTGCCGAGCCTTTGTTTACATTCCAAAAGATGAGAGGTCTAAGCTTGATAGCAAGTCAAGACAATGTATTTTTCTTGGCTGTGGGCATGATAAATTCAGGTATAGATTGTGGGATCCGGTCGACAAGAAAGTCATTCGAAGCCGTGATGTTATGTTCCTTGAAGACCAAACAATTGAAGACTTTGGCAAAGGTGATCAACCGGAGCCAAAAACTAGTGATCTCATTGACATGGATCGATCTCCTTCATCTTCAGTTGATGATGAAAATGGGGGAGATGTGCAGCCACTTATTGAAGATGTGGAGGATGATGCTAATCCTAATGAAGTTGAGCCTAAAATTGAGGAAGAGCATCCAACTCAAGAATCGCCACCACAACTTGAGTTGAGAAAATCTACAAGGGACCGGCAACTTTCGAGAAAGTATCCTCCTAATGAATTTGTATTGATATCCGATCAAGGGGAGCTTGAGAGCTACCAAGAAGCAATTGAGCATGCAAAGAAAGGTGATTGGAAAAAGGCCATGGAAGAGGAGATGAATTTCTTACTTAAAAATCACACCTATGATTTAGTGAAGTTGCCTAAGGTGAGGAAAATTTTGAAAAATAAGTGGGTCTTCAAATTGAAGAATGATGGCAAGAATCTGAGGTACAAGGCACGTCTTGTTGTGAAAGGTTTTGGGTAAAAGAAATGTATTGACTTTGATGAGATTTTCTCGTCGGTTGTGAAGATGTCTTCTATTCGGGTTGTACTTGACATGGCTGCAAGTATGAACCTTGAAGTTGAACAACTTGATGTGAAGACCGCATTTCTTCATGGTGATATTGAAGAAGAAATTTACATGGAGCAATCGGAAGGTTTTGTGGAAAAAGGGAAAGAGAAATTTGTTTGCAAATTGAAGAAAAGTTTGTATGGCCTCAAGCAAGCCCTGCGGCAATGGTACAAAAAATTTGACTCTTTCATGATGAATAATGATTTTTCTAAAACCACTTCGGACCATTGTGTATTTGTGAAAAATTTTCCGAATGATAAATTTATTATTCTTTTACTTTATGTTGATGACATGTTAATTGTGGGTCAAGATTCTACCATGATTAACAGTTTGAAATTGGAGTTGAGCAAGTCTTTTGCTATGAAAGATTTGGGACCGGCAAAGCAAATACTTGGTATGAAAATTGTTCGTGAGCAAAGAAGGGCTGATTTGGTTGTCTCAAGAAAGCTACATTGAGAAAGTTCTTGAGAGGTTCAACATGGATAAAGTAAAGCCGGTTGGTTGTCCACTTGCGGGTCACTTCAAGTTTAGTTCGAATCAATGTCCTACAAGTGAGAAAGACAAAGAAGAGATGCTGAAAGTTCCTTATGCTTCAGCAGTTGGTTCTTTGATGTACGACATGGTTTGTACAAGGCCGGATATTGCTCACGTCGTTGGTGTGGTGAGTCGTTTTCTCTCTAATCCAAGTAAAGAACATTGGGCAGTGGTAAAATGGATTTTAAGATATCTTTGAGGGACTTTGAAGGTGTGTTTGTGTTTTGGGGATGGTAAGCCGATGCTTGATGAGTTCACGGATTCTGACATGGCCAGTGATGTTGATTCTAGGAAATCTACTTCAGGGTATTTGATGACATTTGCTGGGAGAGCTGTGGCATGGCAATCTAAATTACAAAAATGTGTTGCTCTCTGAACTACCGAAGCTGAATTTATTGCCATTATGGAAGCTTACAAAGAAGAGTTATGATTGAAGAAATTTTTGCAAGAGTTGGGTTTGAAGCAAGAAAAGTATGTGCTTTATTGTGATAGTCAAAGTGCTATTCACTTGAGTAAAAATTCTACTTTTCATTCGAGATCGAAACACATTGATGTGAGATACCACTGGATTCGTGATGTGTTATATTCGAAATTGTTGCAACTCGAAAAGGTTCACACAGATGATAATATTTCGGATATGTTAACTAAGACTTTGTCGAGAGACAAACATTTAAAGTGTCGAACTTTGGCAAGTATAGTTGATGTCTCCACCTAAGTTGATAGGGGGAGAATTGTTAAGGTATATCTCCTTATTGGAGTTTGAGACCCAATTAGTTTGTTAAAAGAATTTTAATTTGGTTTGGTTTAGTTATAATATATTTTATATATTATATCTAATTTGTGGAGACCCAATTCAGTTTGGTAACAACAGGATTTGGTAAAACAAACTCAATATTTAACAATATATATATATATATATATATTGTTTTGTGTGTTTTGGTGTGTGGCGGCAGTGGCTTAATACAATATATTTGATTCAATTTGGTGGCTTTGGCTGTGTGGAGGAGCAACAGTGTCAAATCAAATTCGGTGGTTTCTTTGTATGTGATTTAATGCTGACACGGTCTCTGTTTTGAAGATAATTTGGGTTATTATTTTGGGTCTTCTTCAACTCTGGTTTCAAAGACTTTTGTTCATCTATTTGGTGAGGTCTTTCCTCTTGTTTATTTGTGATTATTTGGAATTCACCTAAGGGTAGTTTTATGAGACCATTCGTGTCTCATTTGTAATCACTTGAAAACTTTTTGGTTGATAGTATAATCGGATTTTGATCCTGTGGGCGTACCTCATATTGAGGGAACAACGTAAAAATTCTTGTGTTGCTTTTGATTTAATTTTTTCGCATTAGTTTTTATTCTCATTGATTGATTTACTGGTGAGGAATCATATATTTTCCCTAACACATCACAATGCATTTTTGTAGATTAATTAAATATGCATGCTGCTATTTGATTTGTATAGGTAATACATGGTATAAGATTTATTTTATTAAAAAAACTAAACCAACAACATTTGTTTGTCACTGTTTTGTCTTTCCTATCATAGTACATATTTAATTTGACATACTTGTCTAGTATAAGTTACATGCTTATTATTTTCCAGAAGTGTAATATAATTTGCATGTTACTTGCTTTCTAATTTCTAGAATTATGCGCATGAATTAGTTACATGTTTATTGTGTAGTAATTGCATATAATTCTTGCTGATTCATTTTAATTTAATTCTTAAAGTTATAGTTTTATTTTGTAACTCTTGCCAATTAAAATTGCTACACCCCTCAGTCAAATGGTGACAGTTGCCATTTCTGAAACATACAACAGAATTTCACTTGCAGTTGCTCAATTTGGGATTATTCACCAAACCACAGTGCCTTACTCCCCTTAGTCAAATAGTGTTATTGAGCGAAAGAATATAACGTTAAATGAAATGATGAATGCAATGTTAATAAGTTTTGGGTTGCCACAACATAACTTGTGGCAGGAAGCAATTCTCTCCACAAATTACATTCTAAATAGAATACCTCAAAAGAAAGTAGACAAGACTCCATATAAATTATGAAAATGCCGCAAGACTTTTTATAATTTCCTATGAATGTGGGGGTGTCTTGCAAAAGTGGCGGTATCTATACCCAAGCGGGTCAGGATAGGTCCAAAAATCGTGGATTGTATATTCATTGGTTATGCACAGAATAGTAGTGCATATAAATTTCTTGTGCACAAATCTGATATTTCAGATATTCACAAGAATACCATAATGGAGCCAAGGAATGCGTCATTCTTTAAAGACGTATTTCCTTGTCGAAACCAAGGAGAGGATCAAAGTTCTGAGAAGGAACTTGAAGATAATCAAGTCGATGATCAAGATGAAGAAGTAGATGAGCCAAGAAGGAGTAAGAGGGCTAGGACTGCCAAGTCCTTTGGCCCGGACTTCTTGACTTATATGTTAGAGGGAGAACCTCAAACTTTCCATGAAGCTGTTACTTTACCTGAAAGTCCCTTATGGAAAGAAGCAATTAAGAGTGAAATTGACTTCATCTTACAGAATCATACTTAGGAGTTGGTTGATCTACCCCCAAACAGTAAGGCGTTGGGGAGTAAATTAAGCTTTAGAAAGAAAATAAAAGTAGATTGGTTAATTAATAAGTATAAAACGAGGCTAGTTATCAAAGGATACAGGCAGCGAGAAGGCTTGGATTACTTTGATACATATTCACCTATGACAAGGATTATATCCATTCGCATGATGATTGCGATTGCAGCTTTACTTGGTCTGGAGATACATCAAATGGATGTAAATATAGTTTTCTTAAATGGAGATTTAGATGAAGAAATCTACATGGAACAACCCGGGGATTTTCAGCTCCAGGGAAAATAAGAAAGTCTATAAGCTTGTCAAATCATTATATGGTTTGAAACAAGCTCCTAAGTAATGATATGAGAAGTTTGACAACGCTATGTTGTCAAATGGATTTAGAATCAATGAGTGCGACAAGTGTGTATATGTTAAAGACACTAACAGAGGTTATGTCATTTTGTGTCTATACGTAGATGACATACTCATTGTTGGTAGTAATGATGAAATGATTCGAATTACCAAGAAATTGTTAAACTCTAAGTTAGACATGAAAGATATGGGCCTTGCAGATATCATTCTGGGTATGGGCCTTGCAGATATCATTTTGGGTATTAAGATAACCAGAACATCTAATAGTATTGTGCTTTCTCAGTCTCACTATGTTGACAAAATATTAGAGAAATTTGGTAAATCAGATACAAGTGTGTCTAAGACACCGGTAAACGTGAGTCTACATTTGACCAAGAATAATGGTGAGAGTATCTCTCAACTAGAATATCCTTAGGTCATTGGAAGTTTGATGTATTTAATGAATTGAACAAGGCCGGATATAGCCTATTCTGTTAGTAGGCTTAGTAGATACATGAGTAATCCAAATGTCACTCATTGGAGGGGCATTATGCGGATGTTAGGTTATCTATGCTACACCCAGGATTATGGGTTGCATTATACTAGATACCGAACGATACTCGAAGGGTATAGTGACGCTAATTGGATATCAGATATAAAGGACTCCAAATCCATTAGTGGTTATGTGTTTACCCTCGGAGGGGCAGCCGTATCTTGGAAATCTTCCAAGCAAATGTGTATATCGAGATCAACGATGAAATTTGAGTTTAACGACAACATTGCGGATCTGCAAACCAAAGAGTTAACTTGAGAGTTAGTAGAAACGTCGTCAAGATGAATAGGGTTAAGGGTTTTAGTAATGTTACCGAAACAGAAAACCTAACCTAGTTGACTGGAGATCCCAAGATCTAGATTCAAAGGGACAACCTAATTTCGTATAACGGGTGAGTCACTGCAGAGGTAAATTCTCTTGCCCATGCCTTTGTACAGTGATATCCTGTGGGGGTGGAAGATTAAGCTAATACTTTTAATGACCTAAGTGATATGAATAATCAACCGTAGTATAATGAGATACTTTATATAGGTCACCTATGTGAGTGCGAAGTGGGGCAACTTCTTTAAGAATTGGTAATGCTGAATTCTTTAACAACATTCATTGAACCAAGCTAATGTTCTAGGGCCATACCGGACACACCAGTGAGAACAAAAACAATGGTTATACTAACTCCTGTGTGAGGTCTATTGTGTGGTTATGTGGTTAACTTGAGAGTTAGTAGAAACGTCGTCAAGAGAAATAGGGTTAAAGCCCTTTAGTAATGTTACTGAAACAGAAAACCTAACCTAGTTGACTGGAGATCCCAAGATCTAGATTCAAAAGGACAACATAATTTCGTGTAACGGGTGAGTCACTGAAGAGGTAAATCCTCTTGCCCATGCCTTTGTACAGTGATACCCTATGGGGGTGGAAGATTAAGCTAATGCTTTTAATGACCTAAGTGATATAAATAATCAACCGTGGTATAATGAGATACCTTATATAGGTCACCTATGTGAGTGCGAAGTGGGACAACTTCTTTAAGAATTGGTAATGCTGAATTCTTTAACAACATTCATTGAACCAAGCTAGTGTTCTAGGGCCATACCGGACACACCAGTGAGAACAAGAACAATGATTGTACTAACTCTTGTGTGAGGCCTATTGTCTTGGTTTATACAAACGACAGAACAGTTTAAGACATCACGTTCACTAGTCAGCTAGTAAATTTGATAGACTTTCATTACGAAAGGTTCAAGGCTAACAACTACCTTTTCTGATGCAGAATTAGTCTGTGTGCTCTCTCTCCGAGTCTTTGTTGTAAACAGTGTCCGTTTTTCTTTATTTGGTCAATTTTTATTCATGTGGGGGATTGTTAGAAAAAAAATAATTTGATGGTGGCTTTAATGTGAAATTAAAGTAGGTCCCAACTATTAGTTGAGGTGGGATTAAATGGGTTTAGATTCTTTGTAACAAGATCTTTACACTACAAAAAGAATGACAAAAAACCATTAATAATTGAATGAGAAATTGTCTCATAAAGTCGGCCTCATGAACGAGGTATTGGGAATTGTGTATAACTACCAATCCCATATTGATTGTAGAGGAAAGCTTTGATGGGTATTTAAACCTCAAGATTTTGATAAAGGCATAAGACCTTTTGGGGCATTCAAATTTTCTGAAGGAATGGAGTTATGAATGCTTCAAGGATGGACTTGGGCCAAAACTACAGTCCAAGTTGGTTATGGCAAAATTGACACAGAAGCGCACCTGCACGTGCGCGCGTGCCGTCTGGACCGGATCGGACCGGGCAGGGTCCGGGTTCGTGGATCTTAGATCTTGGGATTGGGCTTGAGTTTGGGCTTGAGGCTTACTGGAATGGGTTAGGTTTGGACTGGGCCGTATTGGTGGTCCACTAACCTAATCTTTTTGGGCCAGGTCTACTACAAATATATATATACACACAGGTGTATAGTGTGTATAACTCACACATTTAATTCCCATTAATTGTGTGCATTACTCCAGCAGTTTTGCGAGTAATGGGCATTGGTTGTTAGCCTTCATGGCTGGAGGCCCCTCCTCTCTCCCCCATGGTGTATAAATATAGACCAGCCTCTTTGGTTGTCAACATAGAAATTTTTGCTCTTATATTATAGTCAAGTCAGTCTCCTCCTATAATATATTCTTCCTGTGTGAGAGAGTGCTGCCATTATCTATTCGCCAAAGCTATCAGAAGGTGCTTCTGCATTAGGCAGTCTAAACCATCGTATCTTGGAAGACAGAAGCTGACGTACCTTTAGCACCCACGGTGAGGCGACTAATCTGTTTTAAGGAGACTGTAGTATCACACAGGCCTCGGTTTGTGCTTTCTTTACCATTTTATTGTATTGTGTATTTCTATGCAATATCATTGTAAACTCCAACATATTTTCTTAGTGTTAGAATAGTAGAGAGAGGAAATAATACGTATTATATTGAATAATCGAAGGCCTGTATATATAAGTTAAGAAAGAGTATCCTATTAAAAATCTAACTATAAGAAAGAGTATCCTATAAGAGACCTAACTATGGGAATACCTAATATATCTAGGAAATCAATACCTAATATATGTAAGAATATATATACCATATATACATTAACATCCATCCTCAAACTCAAGGAGGATAAACATCTTGAGTTTTGAGAGAAAAACTAAAATATGAAATAAAACTAAATAAAATAAAAGGCAAATAGATTGCAAAATCCGAACGAGAGCGCAAGGGCACTTGAAATAGATTAGAGGCCGGAACTAAAACTGGGAGACAGTTTATAGTCATGTTGGACCATTGGAGGAATTGGTTGAAACTAATACCAAGACAATTTAAGGTTATGCCGGACCGATATAGAAACTGGTTGGAACTAATGCCGAGAGACAGTTTATGGTCGTGTCAGACCATTGTAGGAACTGGCTGAAACTAATGCCAGGATAGTTTAAAGGGGTCATGCTAGACCGTTGTAGGAGCTAACCGGAATCAATTTCGGGACAATTTAAAGGGGTCATGTCGGATCGATGTAAGAGCTAACCGGAATTATTGTCGGGACAGTTTAAATGAGTCATGCAGGACCGATGTAGAGAACTAGATGTTGAACCAACAAGTGTGGCACACACATAACTTATGACGTGGTGCTGAACGATGATGGCAACAGATAATTGAGTGTGCCAGGGGCAGCTTGGATTATGCACCAAAGGGAGTGGCTTAGAGTGTACGCCAAGAAGGCAACTTGGGTGGTTTGCATGGTGTATCACCATACTCACCATGATATGGGTATAATACCCCCTCTCAAACTCAAATAGGTTTGAAGATAGAAACCAATTTCAGGTTGAAACAAAAGGAAAGACAAAGTGGAGCAGAAACACACAAAAAAGTGGATTGCGAATAAAAAAATATGATAGAGATATTTGGGATAGGAATAAATTAGCGGATAGATGAAGAAATCACCACGAAACGATATTGAAAGGAAAATATAGCAGCGGAATGGGTTGAGGCCGGTGGGCAACCAAGACAAGGCTGTCGCCCACCAGTAAAGCAAAATTATTAGGTACTTAACCTAGCTCTGATACCATGTTAGAATAGTAGAGAGAGAGGAAATAATACGTATTGTATTAAATGCATTGTATTGAATAATCGAAGGCTTGTATATATAGGCTAAGAAATAGTACCATACTAGAAATCTAACTATGAGAATGAGTATCCTATAAGATACCTAACTATGGCAATACCTAATATATCTAGGAAATCAATACCTAATAGATGGAAGAATATATATACCAAATATACATTAACACCTAGTATGTAATTTAATTTGTTAATCATGAATCTATTTATTTTTGTTCATTACATTAATTTGTACAACATTAACCAAAGGCAATTCTTTAGTGTACAAGTGCATACTATATATATTTGTATAAATTTTTACAAATATATATAAGTTACCTCACAAAATTATGTAAATTTTCATAAACATACGGAAGTTAACCCATAAAAATTTGATAAATCACAACTTACGTATAGTTGTGAAAATTTACGCAATTTTATAAAATAATTTATGTATATTAAAATTTACGCAAGTATATATGGTATGCACTTTACGCACTAAATACTTCCCAATTTGTCATGGAATCTTCTGAAATGTTTCTTAATTTTACTGTAAACAAAGCTTCAATCTATTTATTTAATCCAGTTGTATATTATTATGTATGGAAGATCTTAGTTATTATAAGAAAGCACTGTCATTGGCAACGCAAAAATCTGATTTTTAATTAAGGTTCTAATTTGATATATTCATATATGCCTTTTGTACCCTTCCATGATTCTAGCTCATTTACATGCGATAGGCAATCCAAGTGGATATTTCAGCAATTCAGATATTATAAGACCGTCTCTAATTTTTTTTTATTATTTAAAAAAAAATTAAATTTAAATTTAATGAAAAAAAAATCATTAGAATGTAGTCCAATCATTTCATCAAATTTGTATCAAATCAAGGGAGAGATAATTTTTTTTACCAAATTCTTAACAGTCATATTTTTACTTAAATTTGATCAAATTGTTTAAACTCTAAGGATTGGAAATGATTTTCTTTCATGAAAAGTAGTTAAAATAAATTTGAAGACAAGTTTGAAAATTTTCAAAAAATATTGATGAAAAAAATGAGAGGATCGGATTGTTGCCTAACTAATATAGTTTTAAACTAAATTTTCACTCAAATTACGAAAAAAGAAAAAAAGAAGACAAGAAAAAAATTAATGATTGAAGATGCTCTAACAGTTTCAAAGTTTTGAAAATACACACAAAAAAAAAAAAAAAAAGAAGAAGCAAAAAAAATCAAAATTACTTGATTATAAAACAACCAGAAACTCTCTTATCGTGTCATATCAACATAGACGCACTGGGTTTTCGATTAGGGAGGTTTCTCTGCAGTTTATTGTCTGGACTAGAGCTTATTGTTGGGTTTGTAGAGTTTATCATGGGTCTTATTTTGATAATCCGAACCATCAATTTGTAAATCTTATCGAGTACTTCATATCTGAAAAAAATCACGTTGATCGGATATCGATAGCCCATTGATCAGAATACATTTTTGTTAATAATTTATTTTTAAAATTATATTTACCATTAACAAAAATGTGTTTCGATCAAGGAGTTATTGATATTCGATCAACATCATTTTTTACAAGTATAAAGTACTCGACAAGCTCTACACATCATATAGTTCAGATTATCGAAACATAATTAATAATAAACTTCACAAGCCTAACAGTCGCTCTAATTTACACAATAAATTGGAGAAAAACCTCTACTTTCGACAAATGTCCTCCATCTTTCTTGTCGGAGCAATGATCTTAGATATGACAAATGGTGCCCACATTGAACTTCTTTTGACCATTGCAACCTAGTTGTAATATCAAAATATATATCAAGGTGAATCGTGTAAAATTTTACGCCTCAAAAAAAAAAAAACAAAAAAAAGGAGCTAAATTTAGAGGCTCGTGCAAAACGTTATTTGGCCTATTTTAAGATGCAGGTTAAAATTTTATTTTTTGGTATTTTTTTTTTCTGTTTATAAAAAAATGTGTAAAAATATAGAGAAGTAATGTGATATAAAAAAATAAACTTTTAATTGTATTGTCAAAATAAGCCTTTGATATGTCTGACCTATTATATGTGTTCATCTACCTACATAATATGGTGTGAAATTTTACACCTTCAAAAAAATATATATAAATTAAGGGATCTATGCAAAAAGTTATTTAATAGATCTAACCTGTTGTGTATTCATCTACCCACATAATATTAGGAAAAAAATAAGATCATGTTATCTAAAAAACACAAAACAAAATTGTCATATATCACTTTATAATTAGAATAACACACATATATGTGCTATATGTCAGACCTACTAAATCCATTTCTCCATAATATGATTTTCTTTGGCTTTGTGTTTGACAAACATCAATCAGTTTGTTTGGTTTCAACTTTTTAAATTTAATTTTTTTAAAATTAAGTTTTTTTTCGTATTTTTTAGTTTTTAGTTAATATTTTTTAAATTTTAAGTAATTTTTTTACTTTTTTAGATGCACCTTACTTAGATGTATCTAAATAGTAAAACATTTGTGAAAAAATATTTTAAAAAATTAATAAATACACAAAATTATAAAAAAAAATGTATTGATTTTTCGTATTTTTTTTGTATTTCTTGGTATTTAGTGTATTTTTAAATATATTTTTTTACAAATATTATACTTTTTAAGTGTATTTATGTTAGGTGTGTCTAAAAATTAAAAACAATTGCTTAAAATATTAAAAAAAATCATTGAAAATATTAAAATACAAAAAATAAAAAAGTAGAATTTTTCGAAAATTGTTTTCTGAAAACTGGAACCAAACAAGCTGAATTATGTTGTCTTCTTCCTTTACCTTTTTTTTTTTTTTTTCAATGAATATTTGATAGAAATGTAATTGTGGAAGCACAACTGATGGGTTCAATGAATTCTCCCATCAAATGACTGTTTTTTTGTTCTACAAACAACTAACTGTCAAAAAATTGAACAGTAATCTCTCTCCTTTTTGTGTTGGAGTTGTTGGATGCATATCCTACTTGACACTTGAGGCTTTACTAAACTGAATAAAAAAATGATATGATATGGATTATCACCAACTAATGATCCTCTCAAGAATGACTACTTAGATGAAATGTTCTATCTCCATTCAGTGTACATTCTACATTAAAAATTTCTAAAGGATAAAAAAATATTGTTAGTGGTTTTTGATGTAGATGTGCGGATGTAATCATCAAACACATACAGTGGCAGAATCAGAAATTTCGTACAAGTATAAATTTAAAAACTTTTTGTAGAAGTAGGCATTTTATTGTAGTTGATACCTTATTTTTGGCGTTAAATATAAATTATAGATTGAATCTTAACCAACTAAATTATTTAACTAATTTTTGTATTATTCTAAATTAAAATTGATATTTATGTATGTGTCCATTCGTACTCGTATCATATTTTTTAAAAATTTTATCGTATTGATATACTCATATCGCACCAATACATGTATTTGTACACAAGCTTCATAGACTTACAGAGCTACCTTTATTTTTTTAATAACTCGGTATCCCACTCAGTCCAATATTCAACTTCAATTTTTATGTGATTTCAATCCCATCATTTTGCATTACAAGAGCCAAACTACAACTTTTCTGCTACAATCGGTTTATAAACAATGATAGAGAACTCTAATTATGGAGATTTAAAGAGAACTCTAGTGATGTGGTAAGAAAATAAATAAATAAATAAGCACACACATCACATTACATGTGGGACTCACTACTTATCACATCACTAGAGCTCTTTTTAGAGCTCTAAAATTAAAGTTTTCAATCTTTATTCATCGGTTTATTTACAGATAAATCAATTATAGAACTGAAAATAACCTTAAAACTTCACTAAAATAATTTAGTTATTTATGTAAAAATTAATTATAAAATTTGACACAACTTTTTCACGTACGTATATGAAATCCAGGCAAAGATAAGACTAGCCTTATGAAAGAGTTTAGGTTTGGGATCAATCATGGACTTTTTCTGTGTAAGGTGTGTTGAAGTTGAACTAGTTGTCAGAAGAATGCAAATTAGCCTTGGTTTTGAGTTTTTAAAACAGTTTTTTGACTTTTTAATTTATATTTTATATTTTTAATGATTTTTTAAATATTTTAATCAATTTTTTTTAAAAAAAATTTAAATCTACTTAATCTTAATTTTACTTAAAATGTAAAAAAATTTGTACAAAAATCTTAAAAAATTCATTGAATACAACAAAATACGAAAATGTATTGAATATATATATACATATATTTATATTTTTTTGTATTTGGTGAATTTTCTTAAGTTTTTTTTCATAAATATTATACTTTTTAAATGTATGTAGATTAGGTGTATCTTAAAAATAAAAAAATTCACTAAAAACAAAATATATATATATATATATGAAAAATAAAAAACTCAATTTTTTGAAAAGTAAATTTAATTTTCTGAAAATAAACTTGGTGATTAATTTTATTTTATTTTTTTTAATTTTCATAATCATCATTACATTAGAACTGCAATCTCATGTTTGATCCCTTGTCACCCTAATAGGTAAAACTAAACCGTTTCTAGTATGTTATTGTCAACATCACCCAATAATGGCAGTATTAACTTTTACACCCCTGCCATATATTAGTAACTAGGGGATTCGCGGATCGAATTTGTGCGGTTTGTGGTTCGGTTTTGACCCGTCTACATTTATATGATTTGGGAAAAAGTTAAACCGCAACAGCCCGCAGTGCGATTTGCGGTTTGTGCGGATAGAATTTGCGGATATGCAGGCGGTTGTGGGCGGTTTGCGGTTTGAATTTTTTTTCTTTAAAAATTAACATAGATATTGTTTAATTTTAACTTCACACATCTAAAACCTGGTACTGAGTGTGCCTAACGATTGAATGGAATTGTCACTTATGTCACCCATCAGTTTAACATCCATGATTTGTACAATTTATATTTTGTAATATGAGAGCATTGTGTTGATCAAACATAAAAATCAATTAAAAAAAAAGGTACTCTCTTTTTTTTTTTTTGGATAAATAAGTTAAAAAAAATTTTCTTTGAATCATTTAAATCATTAACCAAAGTGCAACTTATGTAAGACTAGAAGTCAATTAAGTAAAACAAATACAGAACATATAATGGAAGTTGTAAATTCTTCCAAGTAAATGAATGGCCAGGTTTTTCCAAATATATATATTGATTAAAGCCGAAATGTACATCATTGAGGCCGTTAATTAGAATCTCTTAACTTTACTTGCTGGTCAAACCGTATAATTTATGTGTGTTAAATGTCAATCAGGTTGTACATCGTCGGAGCATAAAATGGGCAAAAAGACCAAATTTGGACAGAGTTGACTTTTTCTGAAAAAGTCAAACTGATGTTTTAAACCTGTTTGGAAGTGAGTAGAAGTATAAAAAGAAAAGGACAAGGCTTTTCTAGGGCTCTGAAACTGTTTTAACCTAAGGAGGGAGGCTAGGGTTTGGAAAGGAGAAGGAAAGCAAAAGCTTCAAGATGTCTTCCATGGTGGCTTCTTCTCCATCTTCCTCTTTCCACTCCTCCATGAGTGGCTAGTCATCTTTTTTAGGGTTTTGAAGAAACCCTAGCCATGTAATAGGTTTTTCTTCTTGATTTTATATTATGTAAAGGTTTGAACCATTGTATGGTGTTTTAGAAATTCTTTATATATAATTTTCATTATTCTTTTGAATATTTAACTTTCTGTGATTGTTAAATGTTATCCATACAATTGTTTTCTTTTCCTTCACATTCAAAGTATGGACGAACCATGCTACGAAAACGAGTCGTATCACTACCCTAGTTTAGAGTGAACGATTCGTATTACTTGAGATGGATCGTGCTCGTACATTGAATGTGATAATCTTCTTGTTAAATGCTTCGAACTTGTAGTTGCGAAACATTAATCCGTTCAAACCATAGCATAATTGATTTCAATTAGAAACCCTAATTATGTGGTTAGTGGTGAATTCTCTACCCTAGGATTTTTCCCAAATTCAGTAAACCCAATTTCATTTATAATTGATAATTTAATTCCTTAGTTTAATTTATTCGTTTTTAAATTAGGTTATAAACATTCAATCTTTTTATCAAAATTAATTTAGGAATTTAATAATTAAATTAGTTTAATTTCACAATAGTCCCTGTGGATTGATACCTGGACTTGCCATTATTCTAATAGAATTTGGTATAGTTTAGTGATTATTTTTGGTGTGTTCAACGACCCATCATATATATATATAGTGCGGGCGGTTCGCAAACCGCAAAATTGAATTATTTCAAACCGCACCCTACCCTATTGTATTTGCAAAACCGCTCATACGTGTGCGGGTAGAGTCGGGTAGGGCGAGTTGTGCAGGTCGGATAACCCTATGTCCAGCCCTATTAATAAGTTTGGGAACTCAAAATTCAGGTTTAGATTTGTGATTAAAATCAAATTGTATATTAAAAATTGAATGGATATATTGTAGGATTCATACATAAAATAAATTTAAACCTCGTATTAATAAAACAGGTCTACAAATTTTTGGACCATTTTTTTTGGCGAAAAGAAATGCATTAGAAATTAAAATATTACAGACCGATTTCAGAGGTGTAAGGAAACCCTAGCATCTTCAGAATGTTGAAAAGAAATACAAATAGGAGCATATGGATAGAGAGTGAGCCTAAGGTTACTGTTTGAGTCTAATTGACCACTATAACTCTTTTAAAGGTTTAAGTTTTATTTCAAAAGATATTATTTTAGTAATTTTTTAATTTTTTAGCTAAAATAGGAAGTGAAAAAAATTAGTATATTTGGAATACATTTTTGAATTTTACGAAAAGATGTGCAAAAAGTAGGAAAAAAATGAAATCTTTGATTTTTTGGTATAAGTTATAGGGCTTTTGATTTTTTTAATAATTTTTTGATTTTTAAGCTAAAACACTAGTTTGTCGAACGAGGCTTAAATCTCTAGGAGTGATCATGGGTTCAGCGAGTTGAATTAAGAGTGCAAACACTTGGTGCTTTGTAAAGAATAGAGAGACTAATTCTTACAAATGCTAATTTAACAATTAATAATTAATTTTTCTCAATAAAAAAAGAAAAAAGAAAAAAATGGTTACTCTTCTAGCCAAAGATGGATGGGGGACTTGGAACGGCCGCACCTTAAAAAATTTTAAAAATATTATATATTATACTATAATTTTAAAATAATTTAAAATTATAAGTGTTCGCACTCTTAAATTTTTTTTAGATAATTTTAAAATTATATAGAATAACTTTCCAATCTTTTAAACTATTGAATAATTTTCAAAATCATAATTCTGGATCCGTGCTGCTTCTGGCCTTCGCACGCTAAAAGGTCCGCTCATTTCTTTCTGTACCATTGCATCACTATATATCACCAACCTCATCAGTCTACCCTTGTTAATGTCATAACATGCATGTACCTAGAACACGTTTGATAATACATTGCCCTTGTCCTGATGATAGTAATGTATGTATTATTGATCATTAGTACACACAAAGAATACTAATTCTATTTGACTTGTGGTGTTTTGAAAAGTTGATAAAAAAATTAATTTTCTGACTTTTTTTTTTTTTTTGTAGCTTTTTAATTTTTTTGTGTTAAAAAAATTAGCTTTTTTTATGATTTTTTGTGTAAAAAAGTTAAAAAGTTAAAAAATTGACTTTTTACTACATTCCCCTTTTATTTATTTATTACGTTTGGGGTTCTAATTGACAACTCTTAATCTACCCTTAATGATGTGGAATGGACTTTACTCACTCTCCATCCTTCCTCTCACTATTATCTTTCTCTTAATAGATCAAAGTAAGAGTGATATCTATCTATATATATATATATATATAACCAAATAACCAAATGTAGTGTTTTCTCATAAGGCTTCAAAAACTTATTCCTAAATTCTTATAATTTTAGAAAAATAAAAAAATACGTGGCACCTCTCTTCCTACTATTTAGGCCTTTCCACTCCGTCTCCCTATAATAAAATATAAAATAAAATAATAAAATATTTATTTATATCCATATTCATCTATATCCATCACCCACAACTCCCACATCTATATTCATCCATATATCCACCCACAGAAATATTTGAATTTTAAATTTTCTCTCCATAGATAAACATATAAAAATTTATAAAAAAAATAATTTCATGGTCTACAAATAAAGATAAAGATTAAATAATTGATTTACATAATTAAAATAATAAATTTATATATATATATATATATATCTAAATCATTGTTTTGATTTAATAAAACAAAATAAAAAGCTCGAATTTTCCATAGCGCCATGAAGCTATTGGACAGTTATGGTCTTCTTCTTCCCATCAAATTAACAGGCTTTACATGATGATGAACTCATTGGGTACTCTAATGGGTGATTTTGGCATTTCGACGAATGGGTTACAAGATGAAAAGGCCAGAGATTCAACGACAGACTCTATAGAGTCACCTGATTGCTTGCTTTCAACAACCAACAGTGACACTGATACATCAATTGGAGATGATCATGGGATCTCCATGATATTCTCACTATTTAGGCATTTTCACTCCCTCTCCCTATAATAAAATATAAAATAAAAATAAAATAATAAAATATTTATTCATATCCATATTTACCTATATCCATCATGCACAACTCCCACATCCATATTCATCTATATATCCATCAACTATATCTCCTACAACTCCTACACACACGTTTCTTCAATTTATTCCATATTTTAGTCAAATTCAATCATTCTCTTTCATCTACCCATTTATATTTTATTTTATCTACCTATTTTTTCTCAGACTAACTCATCCTCTTCATTATTATATTTTGTAAGTTTGATGATCTGCGAAAATCATATTATCTTCTCCATTATTACATTTTCTAAGTTTGATGATCTGCAAAAATTATTACAAGGTCGATGTAATATTATTTCGTATTTTATATCTTTGTGTATATATATTTCTTTTTCCTAATATTTTTCAATTCATCTACACATCTTTTCATCTTCTCCATTTTTATGCTCCTAATATTATTTCTTATTTTATATGCATTTTTTTCAATGTTTATTATTTATGTGTACATATTTCTTTTTTCCAATATTTTTCAATTTATTTACACATCTTAATCAAATTTGATTTGTTTTCTTTTTCCTAATATTTTTCAGTTCATCCACACATCTTTTCATTTTCTCAATTTTTATACTCCTAATATTATTTCTTACTTTATATGCATCTTTTCAGTGTTTATTACTTTTGTGTGTATATATTTTTTTCTCAATATTTTTTAGTTCATCTACATATCTTTTCATCTTCTCCATTATTACATTTTGCATAGTTTGGGCTTACTTGCTTTTTAATTTGTGATTTGCATTTGTTCTTCAATTTAATCATATTTGATTTGTTTCTTCTCATATAACAGTGTTGATATCTTCTTCGACTTTTATAAATCCTCTCCTTTACATATCAAAAATAGTTCACCTAAAATTGAAGAAAATAAGATGTCTATCATATAACTTAAATAAATTAAAATAAATCTCACTCTCAATTAAATAAATTAATAAAAAAATATAAACCTACAAATATGTTTCCAATGTCTATCACGTTAATCTAAACCCACAAAATATATATCCATATAAATTACAAATATCCAATGTCTATCATATTATTTTTTTTTTTAAAAAAAACTCTTGAATATCTGTAACTTAAACAAATTAAATATATATATACAAATTATAAATATATAATGTCTATCATGTTATTTAAAAAAAAAAAAAAATCTACAAGTCTTATTCATACAATTTATGCATACATATCCATCACCCACAATTCACTCAATTATATATCTATCACGTAAAATCTAATACAAATTCACAGAAAAACATTGCTTTGTGTTTATTTTGTAATTTAAAAAAAAAAATCTTAAAATAAATCTAAATAGAATCCTCTTTTTTTCTTTTTTTTCTTTTTTTTTCTCGTGTACAACAATAATTTGATTACATTATATTTTTCTTATTTTAAAATCATTGTGTTATAATTTTTTTACAAAAAGTAACATTAGCTCCTCAATAGATGGATGTTGTATAGTAGATTTTTAATTTTTAATTTTATTTTATATATTTACAATAAACAATGATACTTATTGAGATTTTTTACTCTTTATCTTTTGTATTTCAGATACCATCGAGCTTGCTTATCTTATTCTTTATGTAATTGTATATCAAATGTGTTAAATTCATTATACAAATAAATATGCGGCCTCCTCTAAATTTGCGTCCTAGCCATCGTTTGGCCATGTAAAATGCCATAAATGAATTTCAAACTGTACCGCATAAAGAGGATTTACCAGTAAAAAATATTGATAATTGGAAAATCAAAATATGTCAGGCAATGCAAAAATTAGGAAAAAAAATAAGTGAAATTTTTTTGATGGAAACAATATTACCATGGAGCTAGAATAAAGTAAAGGAAACAAATTTTGAAAAAATTATATAAACACTCCTCATAAGGTAATATATCTTCTTATTTTCTTTTCTTTTTTTTTTTGAAGTTTATTTGTATGTAAAAAAATGATAACACTTTTTTTTTTCTTCTTTTTTTTAGCAGGCACTTTCTGGGGCATTTGGACATGATGAGCAATATTTATTGAGTTTTAATTTATCAAATATAGATATATTTAATTTATGACATTCAGTTTATTATTAGTTTTTTTAGAATATATATGTTTTAAATATTAGGTTCATTGAGAAACATCTTATTTATTGTTAATTTCATCAATTAGAAATCAAATTTATTATTTCAAGAAAAATATATCAATTGGATGATTATAATATTTTGTGAATATTTGTTTTGAAATATTATTGTCTTTACTTATGAAATTTGAAAAGAGGATCTATATGCATTATAATTATAATTTTATGATTTAAATTAGAACTTAATGCATCCATAGTACGAATTTACTACTAGTATATTATAAGAGGATGTAACACTACTCTATGATTATGTATCATTATTGCCCAATACATGGCACGCACGCTACCCATACATGTTTATGAATATAGAAGAAATTACAAAATAAACATTTGACCCTTATAATAAAATAGATTTTGAATATTTAATTTTGTCAATTTAAATTATGATATTTTGATTTATTTTCAATCTAAATCATGTCTATTTTTGTTAAATAATATCAACAAAAAAAATAATATTTTAATTATTAAACTTAATGAAAAAGTGTAGTTTAGACATTTTATGTATACTTGCATTGAGTTTAAAGGCTAAAATATTATTTTTCTGTCTTTTTTACTTAACAAAAATAGGCAAACAAATTAAAAGATTATGTTTTAAATTGACAAAATAAAAAATTCAGAATTTATTTTGTTATAATGGTCAAATCCTGAAGATTTTATTTTATCTTATTTATAATTTCCCAACTATTTATTACGGGAGGTGTTTCTCACTGATCTTCATCTGGACTAAAGAGGTGATGTTCAGACTTATAAAATTAATTATGAGTCTCGTTTTCATAATTTAAATTATTATTTTTTTAAAAATATTATGTATATTATTTATAATAAAAAATTAAAACGATTAAATAATCGTACTCATTTCATTTGATTGTATTTGTTTTTAAAAAAATATACACCAAGTGTGTTTATGATAATTTAAATACTTGCACATCCACTTATGATGGACTTGGCACATCTAAATAGGACGGCGATAGAGCAGGTTTGTGGGTTAGATGATGGAGTTGGGATCCCCTCCTTGCAATCTTCCTTGCAACGGTTGAAATCAGCCGTTGTAACATCCAACGGCTGATTTCAATTTCTTTATTTTATTTATTTATTTTTTTATGGCCGTTGGATGTTGCAACGGCTGATCTCAGCCGTTGCAAGGAGGGGTTGCAAGGAGGGGATCCCAACTCTAGATGATGGTGAGCTTGGTCTAGTGACCTCTAAATAGGACAGCGATAGAGTAGGTTTAAGTGGGTTAGATGGTGGTGAGCGTGGTCTAGTGACCCCAATGGACCAAGTTCAGGCCACCATTTTCTTTATCAATTGGTTAATTTAGCACTTGAGAGCCTCTTGACACAACAAATGTAGGGCACTGCTACTAACCTCATAGGAATCTCAAATTCAATTGGAAGTTAGGGAGGCCCCCCATAACAATATGCCCCCAACTGCCCTTACCTTACCTTCTCAACCAACATACCAAAACAATTCTCATTGTTAGCAACAATATAAACTTGATAGATATAACTAGGTTCAATGTTCTATTCTCAAGTTTACTTGGATAATTTATTATTGTAGAATGACTAGAATACCCTTGATAGTTTGATAAGTTGCTTAAAAAACATTAAAAATAAATAAATTAATGGGCACATTATATCTGTAATCTTTGTAATTTGTCTATTGAATGAAATAGTTCATTCAATAAAGAAAGGACCATTTTAATTTGAATGTCAACCTCTCAATCATTTTGATGAGATAGTGAATAAACTATTTTGTTTCTTAATTTCAATTCAAATTTTAAAAGGAAATTACCAATTGAATTAAATTGATACAATATATAAAAAAAAAAAAATTGATATAAGATACAAATTAAAGGGACAACATGTGTAATTTTCTCTAAGAAAATAGTTTTATTGGTGAGGGGATTGGTGAAATTATAGGATAATGATATACTAACAGAATTTATATACAAAAATTCTTTGCAAAATGACATGTTGCATTAATTTATATCCATTCATTGGTAGTGAAATTATCTCTTAATAGTCTCAATTAACTCCCTAAATTTTGAGTAAAAGTTGCAATTAAGTTTAGTCTTTATAATGTAGTTTCGAAAATTGATGTGAGGAGTAACAAAGAAGATGAACTAAATTACAAATATCTAAAATCTCTAAAATTATGTCACATCATCCGTTAGTACACTAATTGATATACCAATTGATGCATATAACATTATTCATAAGATTGTGATAAAATTGCCAGTGTTAAGTGTAATTAATATTATTACGTGATTGTTCTTCATTAATTTTTGAAATGGAATTATACAATGAGCCAAATTACAACTTGACTCGAAACTTATATATTGATTGGAACCATTAAGGCCTCGTTTGTTAATGTTTCAATTTTCAGTTTACAAAAAACAAGAAACATGTTTTGTTTTATTTTTGTATAAATAAAAAATAAAAAAAAACTTGTTTGGTGTACAAAAATATTTTGAAAACAAATAAAAATAAAAAATAAAAATAGAGAAATATATTTGATAAGTTGACAAATTTGGTGGTCAGAGATGGAGGGTGGATGGATGTGGTGATCGATAGTGGCGGATAGCCAAAAGTGTTTACTGAAGTTAGTGGTTGGATATCGTCTAAAGACACAAGATGGTTGGAAGAACACCAAAAAATTGCTAAAAATTACGATGATGACCGCCCACTCGCTAGAGAGTCTCTAGAGGTTGGCTAGAGCTCGCCACCCACAACCTACAAGGGGTGGTGGTGGTCGGTGGTTGGTGAGAGGAAAAAATGAAAACTTGTTTTAAAAATAAGTAAAAACAATTTTTGTGTTTTAAAAAATTTTAAAAATTTTGAAATCAATTTTATTTTTTTGAAAATAAAAACAATATATGAAATAAGTTTTTGTTTTCAATTTTAAATAAAAATGAAAATGAAAAGAGAATAAGAAACAAAAAAGTTAACAAAGTAAAAATAATAATAATTAAATATGAAGTGTAAGGATGCAAATTGATACAATGTCAACCTTTTTAGCTATGTAATTGGGAGAGAGAGAGAGAGAGAGAGAGAGAGTAGGTAACTAGTTTTGGGTGTTAAATACTGTTAGTTTTTTAGAAGAGAAGAAAAACTGAGAAAAAGAAGAATAGAAATTGAATGAAATGAAAGAATAAAAGCAAGAAATGAGAAAAGCTGATATGATGCAGCAAAGAGGAATAATCTTCATTCATTCTGGTGCATTACATTTATAGTAAGAATATCTGAACTGAAAAGATAATGAATCCCAAAAATTACGGTAACAATCAAGATTTTTGATAACACTAACAATATCCTAAAGAATAGGACTTATTGACTGGAAAAACAAATTCTAGTTATTGACTAAAACTAATCAAAGAAAATTTCAACGTGGCAGTCCTGAAGCAAATTATTAACAAATACATAAATGGGTTCGATGAATGTGTAATTTTGATAGAAAGGTGGTTGATTTTTATCATTTTGATATTGTTGAATGAAACCAATCATTCTATATATACTCTCTCTCTATATGTATAAATAATTGGTTTGGCATTATTAGCTTTGAGGGTAAGAATTTTGAGCCTGATATTGAGATAGCCCGTGTTTCACAAGCTCCATGTAGTAAGTCCATCGATTATCACTGTTTAGATCAACATGAATTTGGACAATCAAATGTATGACAAGTTTTTCCATGCTTCCTAGTTTCACACTGTACCAACCAATGCCCATTTATATAGGACATTTGGGATTAATGATTGAGAAATGTTAGAAATTTACGATTTGTAAATTTATTTGTAATGATGTAATAAGGGAGTTAAACTTAATATTATTGAGTGTGTGACAAATTAAAAACTGACACTTATCATACTACAAGAGTCAAATTAGAATTTTTCTTTAATAATTTCATGTTAAAAAAGAAAGAGCTAACTCATGCTAATAAAAAAGTTAAAGTAAGAATATGTCAAATGAAACTAGTGTTTTTTTAAGCTTTAAAACCAATTCATCACACATAATAGACGGTTTCAATGGTCCGAACAGATGGATGCAGATGCATTTTTCTCAATCTACTTTAGCTCAAACGGATCACTGATGGGAGGCTACCCAACTCAACCTGATCCACTAAC
This sequence comes from Camellia japonica, assembly GCA_030407325.1. NCBI lineage: Eukaryota > Viridiplantae > Streptophyta > Magnoliopsida > Ericales > Theaceae > Camellia > Camellia japonica. The sequence continues at coordinate 181,713,712 of JAPPVO010000002.1, read as the reverse complement.
ACTCCGAAGAATATGATGTTATTTTTTTATGCTTTGTGTGTTAAAAAAAAAAAACAGACCTTTTACACTACTAGAAAATGGGGCTTTAAACACGGAACCTTTCGCGACGGTTTAAAAATCGTTGCAAAATCACTTTTTTGCAACGGTAAGTAACTGTCGCCAAAAAAAGCACCGGATAAATACTATTATTAGAGATGGATAACAAAAAACCGTCGCAAAAGATTTTATTTTTTGCGATTTTGTTAATTTGCGACGACCTTTCAAATCGTCGCAAAAACTTAATCCTCTTACTTTCCAGTTTCGTGCCCCTCTCTCTCCCTTTCTTTCACGCTCCCTAATATTTCAATTTTCTCTCTTGCCCAGCCCTAATATTTCATCCTATCTCTCTCATGCCTAGTCCTCACTCTGTCTCTAGCAACGACAACAGCACCGGCATGGGTACAGCTTTAGTGTCTAGGTATTCCTCCTCTCCTCTCCCTAATATTTTAGTTTTTATATTGTCTATTTATGAAATATAAAAGTCGGGCTTCTATTTTTATTTAAAAAAATGAACAACCAAAAATTTTGGGCTCAAAATAGTACATAATTATTGAAAAATAATTTGAAAAAATGTTTAAAATAGTAAAGTCTAAATTGTCAAATCAATCTACATCTATCTGCCAACTTATACAGTCCACTTACTTTGCATCAACTAACTAAGTGGACGGATGCAGATTGATTTTTATCAATCCACCTAAATTCGAATGGATGGCAGATAAAAGACCACTCAACTCAATGATCGGCGAGCCCCCTAATTTGTATTTAAAATAAAAAAATAAAAATAAATAAAAACTAACAGGCTTATGTATGAATTGTAACCAAGAGCTTGTGGAAATAATTTCAATCACCCCATTTTTTTTTTTTTTATCAAGGTACACAATAATTTCAATCACTTTGAGAAACCTTCATCTACCCAATTTCTGTCCCTTTCCAGACCCACATGCTATTATTGTTCCCAATAATCAAACACGTAATTATATACTGAAATGATTCCACATTTCAAGTACCAAAATGGTACATAAATTAAATAGATACAATATTCACTTTGTTTGATTTTGATTTTAAAAAAAATGGTTTTCAAAAAATTTTATTTTTTTATTTGTCTTATTTTAATGTTTTCAATGAATTTTTTTTAATATTTTAGGCATTTTTTTTTAAACTTTTAGACATACCTAACATAAATACACTTAAAAAGTATAATATTTGTGAAAAAATCTTTAAAAAATACACTAAATACCAAAAAATATAAAAAAAATACGAAAATTCAGTACAGTTTTTATATTTTTGTATATTTATTAATTTTTTAAAATATTTTTTCACAAATATTTTACTATTTAGATACATCTAAGTTGGGTGCATCTAAAAAGTAAAAAGGTTGCTTAAAATTTTAAAAATATTCACTAAAAATAAAAAAATACAAAAAATAAAAAACTCAATTTTCAAAAAATTGAATTCAGAAAACTGAAACCAAACACACTGCTTAGTGTTTCTAGTATTATTCTTGAAAGTAAATAGTTGTCTGAGACGTGTTACATAAGTGTACTTCTTAATTTTTTGGTTAAAAAAGTAGAGAAAAAAAAATATGTTTGAGATAATTTTTTAACTTTTTATTAAAAGATGTGTAATAAAATATTATAGTAAAATCAAAATGACCATTTTACCCTTTTAATTTTTTGACTTTTAACTTTTTGCCTTTTTGGGTAATTGAATTCAAAAGACAAAATAATAATTTTGTCCTACTGAATTCTCCCATAAGTTACTCTTAAATAATATAGACTTTTTAGCTTTTTTTAATAGAAATTTCTTTTTAGAATTCAAATAAATATGATAAATTATTTTTATTTTATAAAATTTTGTATTTAAAAAATAATAAATTTTCACACGAGTTTATTGCTAGTTTTTATAATTATGAACTATAGGGATAAGTTTTTTTGACTTATAATTAATGGATATTTAAATATTATTTTGTATGGTGTCCTGTGTACAAATTCTGTTTGTCTAGAATTATCGCTTTTGGTATTGAAAATTGTTATACAAACAAATAAATCTTATAATTTTTTTTAGAAAAAATTGATCTGAGATTCCTCCCTAACTTTTGATAAGAGGAGAGGTCCACAATAATATGTTTTGATGGCTAAGGTCCCTCAACCTTATTTTAGATTATAAAATACCTAATTTACCCTTCTTTATAACATAAGTTTGTTTGGATTTTGACAAACTAAATATTTTATTGCTGACTTCACGATGGAGATTTTGGAAACTGATTTCAAGGTGGAGATTTCGTCGGAGATTTCGTAGGGATTTTGCAAGTGTTGCAGTGGACTTGACGATAGAGATTGTTACGATCGTGTAGGTGTTACAGTGTGTTGATCGTATAAGTTTTTCAGTGGTGTTGAATCAGGTATGTTTTTGATGGAGATTCCACATGGATTTTTATTTTTGTTTTGAATTTTATGTAAGATTTCGATTTCATATTAGTTTTTTAAGTGTATTTTTTACTTAGGTTTTTGTTTTCAGTTTTGATCAATTTAAAAGAGAGGCTAGCTCAGTCAAGTTGTTTATGATTTTTGGAGTTGATTTTTCATTCTTAGTTATTGATCAATTTTAGAGAGAGGCTAACTTGATAGAATTGATTTTGATTTTTTGAGTTCATTTTTCATTATCTAATTTTTGATCAATTTTAAAGAGAGTTGACAGTATAGTTGATTTTGATGTTTAGAGTTCATTTTCCGTGCTCTGTTTTTCATCAACATGCTGATTAATGATAAGTTTTTCTCTCTATTTTCAAACCAGAGAAATTTTTTTAAACCAGAGAAATTTCATTCTCTGCTCTTTTGTTGGTATAATCCAGAGAAATTTATAAGTTTGTTATTATAATCCAACGAAAATCACAGAGAAAATTATAAGTTTATATAGACATATTATTAGAAGTTTCTAATGCAAATAAAATCTCAAAAAGTGAATGTAAGTTCTTAAATTTCTCTGGACTTTTATTTGTAGTTTAGAGAAAATTATAAATTTATTATTCACTTTCAGTTTGTAGTTCAGAGAAAATTATAAGTTTGTAGAAAATGAATATAAGTTTTTGTTTCTCTGAGCAAAAATTATTTTTTGTATTTTTTCTTTCAGTTTAGATGGACAGTGCAGTGTTTTTTGTTATCTTGAAGGTGTACATAAGTTTGTAAATTTCTCTAGATTTTGATAGGAGTGCAATATTGCAAAATGACACAGAAAAATTATAAGCTTGTAGTTCAATGAAAATCACAGAAAAGCTTATAATTTCATAACAGATCTTTTGTGTGATTTTTGTCTATGATTGTGTTTAATAGTTAGTAATAAATTTCTCTGTGATTCTCTCTGAATTCATTAAGTTTTCTGTGATTTTTTTTTTTTTGTTATCTTGAAAGTGAATATAAGTTTGTAAATGTTTTTAGACTTTTATTTGAATACAGAGAAAATTATAAGGTTGTTATTATAATCCAGAGAAAATTATAATTATTAGAAATTTCTCTGGACTTTTATGTTGTTCTTGTGAAGTGTTTTTATGTTGAAAAAATTATTATTTTTTATTTTTTGTTTTAGTTTCGATGGACAGTACAGTATTGTTGCTGTGCAAATATGAGAATGATACTATTGTCATGAATGTTTCATGCGAATTGAATTTTCAGGAATTGGTTGACATTTTGTGTAAAACATAAGAGAATTTGAAACCTGAGACGATGTGTATTTCATATTCTATTGTGGGCCATCCGAATTGTATGGTTCAAAATAACATTGTTTTTCTGAATATGTTGAGGGTTGCTTGTGCACGTGGTGTTGATATAGTTGATGTTTCAGTTATTAGGTGTAGTACTTCTGATTAAGAGAATGAAGTATGGTCTAATTGGGTAGATGTTGTGCATGGTGAATGTGATAGGCTGGTGGATATTGAAAGGAATTCATTCTCTAAGTTTTGTTCTCACCAAGAAAAAGTGTTATTGTCAGCTGGTTGGCGAAATAATAGTACAAGTGTTAGACAAAAGTTTGAGAGTGGTGTAGTTGAGTTCTATATTGTTTTATGCAAGTATGCTATTGGGGTTAGTTTTCAGTTTACATATGTTAAAAATGACAAGCTGAGGGTTACGACAGAATGTGCATATAAGGAATCAAGGGGATGTATGTGGCGTGTACATGCTTCAGTTGAAAAAATAAATGGGTTCTTTTACATAAGAACTTTGAACAATGAACATACCTGTGGTGTGGCGGTTCGTACTAGTAAAAATGCTAGGATGACTTCCAACTTAGTTTTTGGGCTGATACTTGAAGAGGTAAGTGCAAAACCTTTAACTCGTCTAGTGGATGTTGTCAAAGAAATGAAAGACAAGTATGGGGTCTCAATCAGTTACAACTGTGGTTGGTTGGGGGTTGAAAAAGCAAAATATAGTACATATGGGGATTCTTGTTTGTCATTTGATCAATTACGGTAGTATTTTGATGAGGCATTCAAAAACAATCCAGGTAGTCGTTTTGAGTTAGATTTTGAAGATAACAAGCATTTCAAAAGAGTGTTTGTGGCTTTTCATGCATGCATTGCTGGTTTCAAATATTGTCAGTTATTGCTGTTTCTTGATGGAACATTTTTAAAAGGACGATACAAAGAAGTTATGTTTGCTGCGACGGGGAAAGATGGGAATGAAGGTAATTGTAAATATATCTAATTTTATCTAAGTATGTGAATTTTCTATACATGTAGGAATTGAGTGAATGTGATTTTTCTTTGACGCTTTGAATTTTCTCTGATTTTGGCCACTGTGTGAATTTTCTCTGGTTGTGGCCACTATGTGAATTTTCTCTGGATTTTGGTCACTGTGTGAATTTTCTCTGATGTTGTCATTTTATAAATTTTATCTGTAGGTGGTCACTAAGTGAATTTTCTCTAGATATTGTCATTGTGTGAATTTTCTCTGTAGTTGGTCTCTAAGTTAATTTTCTCTAGATGTTGCCAATGTGTGAATTTTATCTATAGTTGGTAACTAAGTGAATTTTCTTGGATAGTGTCATTGTGTGAATTTTCTTTGTAATTGAATTTTCTCTGGATAGTGTCATTGTGTGAATTTTCTTTGTAGTTGGTCACTAAGTGAATTTTCTCTGGATGTTGCCAATGTGTGAATTTTCTCTAGAGTTGGTCACTAAGTGAATTTTCTCTGAATGTTGCCAATGTGTGAATTTTCTCTAGAGTTGGTCACTAAATGAATTTTCTCTGGAGGTTGCCATTGTGTGAAGTTTCTTTGGATGTTGGCAGTGTCAAATTTCTCTGGTTGTTTATTGTTCTAATTTATTCTGCATGTGTATATCTAATATGCTTGTTCCTATTTGTTTTGTAAGTTTTTTTCCTATAGCTTTTGTTATTGTTGATGCTGAGAATAAAGACAATTGATGTTGGTTCCTTAAATATATATGTGAAGTATTGGGATCGGAGAGGGTGATAAGTTTCATATTAGATCGACATTGTGGTATTGTGGAAGGAATTGCTAGATTTTTCCCTAATTACTTTCATGGATTTTGTCTTGAACATCTAAAGAGAAATTTGAGGGATAAGTTGTCATGTGGAAACATAAATTTGGTTAGGGAGACGATTGTGTCCAAGTTTTCAGAATGTGCATATGCGCCAACAAAGGTATCATTTCATTTCAAGTTAAATGAATTAAAAAGTGAGAGAGAAGACATTGTGAGTGTTTTCTTGACAAATTTACCATATGAAAATTGGAGTGATGCATATTTTGAGGGGAAACGTTATGGTGAGATGTATTCAAATATTGCTAAGTCATTCAATTCATGATACGAGAAACTTGGCACTTGCCAATAACAAATTTGGTGGACATGATACGGTTGCAAATCATGAATATGAGGTCTGATAGAAGGCTGCTCTCTAGTAAATGGAATAAAGTTCTTTGTCCTCGTATGGATAGTGTATTGGAGAAGGCTTTCATGGATGAGAGGACATGGAATGTGAGTTTATCATTTGATAATGTTTTTGAAGTGCATTGTTTTCCTTCGGTTATGGTTGATCTTGGGTTAAGAACTTGTTCATGTCGAAAATGGGAAATAAATAGGTATCCATGTCAACATGTTGTTGTTGCAATTTTTAGGAGTGGAAAGAATTTGAATTTATTTGTTGAACCATTTTTTCATGCTGATATGTATCGTCAAGCATACTTGTTGTCGATTGGCCCAGTTCCAACTGTTGAAAAACCTATGTGTAGCATTGATGATGTTATGATTTTACCTCCATTGAGTAAGAGACCAGCTGGGAGGCTAAAAAAGAACAAAATTGCTTCTACTGGAGAGTTTAAAAGGGTGATTAAGTGTAGTCGATGTGAAAGTATTGGCCGCCATAATAAGAGGACATGCAAGGAACCTTTGTTAAATAGTTAAGGATAATACATTTTATTGATTGAATAATACATTTGATGATTACTTTGTATATTTTGTTTTGTGAAATGTATTTTTTAGACAGTTGATATAATAATACCAATCAAATTCATCTAGAGAAATTTTCCAATAGCAGTCAAAATTACTTTTTGTATTGTGCTTTTAGAAACATACTTTGGGAGTGCCTTTATAATACCAGTCAAATTCATCCAGAGAAATTTATCAAAAGCAGAGAAATTTACTATGGACATTGTTTTTGTTGAAATGTGCATTGTGTTTTGTGAGATCAAATCCATCTAGAGAAATTTGCCAATAAGAGAGAAAATTATAGTGTGCATTATGTTTATTGAAATATACTATAGGCAATGTATTTATAATAACAGTCAAATTCATCTAGAGAAATTTGCTTCTAGCAGAGAAAATTCTCTGTGCATTGTGTTTTGAAGCTTCAAATTCATCCAGAGAAATTTTTCAATAACAGAGAAAATTACTGTGTGCATTGTGTTTTTTGAATTTGATAATTGTTTTGTACCAACACAGTGCATTACAGATTGCATGATCATATAGGCACCCTCTTTGGTATGATGCGAGTTAAATTTCTCTGTGAATTTCTAGTAACTTCATACCAGTCAAATTCATCTAGAGAAATTTGCCAATAGAAGAGAAATTTACTATGGACATTGTGTTTGTTGAAATGTTCATTGTGTTTTGTGAGGTCCAATTCATCTAGAGAAATTTGCCAATAGCATTGAAAATTACAGTGTGTATTGTGTTTGTCGAAACATACTATAGGCAGTGTATTTATAATACCAGTCAAATTCATCCAGAGAAATTTGCCACTAGCAGAGAAAATTCTCTGTGCATTGTGTTTTAAAGCTTCAAATTCATCCAGTGAAATTTGCCAATAGCATAGAAAATTACTGTGCGCTTTGTGTTTTTTGAATTTGATGTTTGTTTTGTACCAGCACAGTGCATTATAGATTGCATGGTCATATAGGCACCTCTTTGGCACGATACGAGTTAAATTTCTCTGTGAATTTCTGGTAACTTCATACCAGAGAAATTTCTGCAGACAATTTTGTCTGTATGGATTGTGTTGACAATCACAACTTAGCATACATTATAAAAAATATATATTTAACCATGGATAGCTATGAAATTTACATTAGTCAAAAAAAGATATATACATATATGTCAAACATCATCATTCCTTCAATGTATGAAAAAACAAATTGAATGGTTATTCCTAATTACATTGTGTGCATTGTCTTCCTTTTACTAGTGTGCTTTCACTATTTTACTTTTGGTTCTTCTTTTGGTGGTATTTGAATTGGTTCTGTCTATGATCGGCCAACTTCGATCACAAATCTCTCTATGATTTCTGTCTTCATCAACCTTACGTCTTGTATGAACAATTTCGAGCTGATAGGTTCATGGTTCCTATATTGTCTCATTATGTAACATACAAAGAGGCCACAATCACACTGCATACAAATTATAGGCATAGTTAGTTTTAAGAACATTCAAATTAGATTATTTTATTTATAGATGTTGTATGAAACTTACGAATCACTGTCTTGTTGTGGAGCATTGTTGACATATTCAAAGTCGTAATTTGTGTTTTGTGAGCCTATCAATTTGAAAGAGGGTTGTGATTGTGCCTCTCTTTCAATGCAAGCTTTCAAAAAATTCTCCATATAATCTTGCTGCAAAAAAATAATTTTTAAATAACAGAGAAATTTACAGACAAATCAATAGGATTCTATGAAAATTATCATCACACAAACATTATCATGGATCAAAGAAATTTGCACTCGTTACCAATTATTTTACATCTTTGATATATTTGTCTTGTGCATCATCCCTCCTTGGCCTTAGTGAGTTGTAGAACTTCCATAAATTGTCTTGTTTGTCCAAGACTAACAAGGTCTAGTGATTTTCATCTGTTGACTTCTCATTGCCCCCAGTGTTTATTGGGAAATGAAGGAACCTGTAGTTCCTCCATGTTGTTTCAAGATGCTTGTCAAATAATGAGACTCAGAAAGTTTGATTTTTCGTCATTTTGATGAAGTTTAGCGGTCAGAGAAAATCAAAAAATAGTTATGAGAAAGTTGAAATGACAGGAATTTAATAAATATATACATAGAGAAATTTTAAATGCACACAACTAACCAGAGAAAATTAGACTAGTGAGACAACTGGCTTCAAGAAGTATCTTAACAAGAAAAAGTAGTAAATAAATTTCAAAGAAAATCAAATAAAAGAGTCGTAGCTCATACATGTGGAAAAAAATGAAGTTGGTTGTTGTCATTTTCTTCTTTGGTCAGTAGATAGGATCTCTCTATAGCCATCAATGACCTGAAAAATATCATTTATAATTGTAACATTGGTTTATAAAGACTGATGGAACATTGCAAAAAAATTTTGATGAAAGACTTACATTGTTGGCAATTTCTTTTTCCTTTATTAGGTTTCTAATATCTTCAAAGGTAATAAGATTGAACTCACTTGTCCAGATTAAAGCCCTACAAGATGACAAAGAAGGGATTTAATAGTTGTTAATGCAATATAAGTTAGTAAATTATTGTTTGCTATTTTCTATTTTATTTGTTGTACTTACTCAAGTCCAGACACATTTGATATGTGCTGCAAGATGTCTTTTATATGTTCTTTTATTAATTTTGAAACCGGTAGAGCTTGTGAAAAACCTAAGATTTTCTGATGCTTGTTGGTTGAGGCAAGACGTACGCATCGGCATCAAGTACTTCTTTGTCTTTGTTGGTTTGCTTTGTTTGCTTTACAGCTTGATTTGAACCTCTAGTCACCTTCGCAAATTTGAGATATTGAAATTCTGGATTTTGTTGCTTTTCTTTCCTTTCTTTTGCTTTAAAATTCTTTATCATTGATGTATGATCTTTTTTCATTGTAAACAGTGAAAATATCAGTAAAAGTGAAATTTCTCTGAAGTAACAGCTCATATTTCAATATGTAAATTTATTTGATTCAATATTTTCCAGTTACCATGGACTTTTGTCTTTTGTTTTGGTTATTCTTTGTGTGCCACTTGTTCTTGCTGGGTTGTTGGTTGTTGTTCCACTTCTATTCCAACTATACACAGTAAAAATCAAACAAGCCCCAAAAATCAAATAAGCAAATAGTCAGAAAAAATTAAATAAGCAATAGAAATCAATAGAAATAAGCAGCAGAAACTAATGTGATCAGAGAAATTTAACTTCCAGAGAAAATTACCATTGACAGAGAAAATTATAATAAATAGAAATTTCTCTAAGTTATGTTGACACAATGACATAACTTTTTGTGGCTCAAGATTTTCACTAACCTTGTGGTTGAACTTGTGTTGATGTTCGGTAAGGTTATGTTGCTAGTTAGACGGATTGTTCTTGAATTTGTTCATGCAATCTAGCATTTTAAGTTTCAAGCTCTGCAATTGAATAGCTCCACTGTTGAATTTTTTTTTGTATCATCTTGTTTTTGAACCTCCAATATCCTTAATTTCATTTGGTTTGTGTTGTCTCTTTCTTGAAGTTCTGAGTTATGTGATGTCAAGGTTCTTATTGCAATGTCCTTTTCTGCAAGTAATTCATTCTAATTTCTCTCTTCTTCTATTTTGGATTTAGAAAGTGCCTTTAGTTTTTGATGTAGATCAGCAATTTAAGCATTCTTTGATTCCTCAGATTCTTGAGGCTGATGCATTGTTGAGCCACAAATGCTATCATGATGTTGGTTCATCAGCTCATTATATTCTTCTTCATCACTTTCCTTATTGTTTTCTTCTTACTCTTTAGATTGAGTGCCTTCATCTCTTTTTTGTTGTCTTCTTCTTTCTGTTCATTTTCTTTTTTGTCTTCTACTTCTACTTCTTCACTTTCTTCTCTGGCTTCCGCTTCTGCACTGCTTGCTTGATTTTCTTCTCCATTGCTGGCTTCTTGTTCTTTTGTGTTGCCTTCTTCTTCTTCATTCCCCTCTTCTTCAAATGAATCTTCTAATGTCTCATTGAATTTGACAATTGCCTTTTTTGATTCTTTCTTCTTCTTTTTACCAAGACAAAACTTCTCTGATGGGTTTTTAACTAGCTCCTTATTATCTATCTGTAACATGAGGCTCTTTTATTAGAGAAATGTTACAAAATTCACTGAGAGAAAAACTTCAAATAAGGCAAATAAAATTCGTCTAAATGATACTAATGGGAAACAAACTTCAGAGAAAATTGTATGGGCCAGAGAAAATTACAGACAATGAGATAATTTTATGAGTCAAAGAAAATTATGAAACAAGTAACATAATTTAGATATCAGAGAAAATCAATTAGGGCATATAAGTTAATGTTACTATAATTCTGTCAGAGAAATTTAGATTCTAGAGAAAATTCATTACAAGGGCAAAAATAAACAGTGTTAATAAAAGAAGCAACATAAATTGAAATTTCAGAGAAAATTGATCTGAATCAGTTAAGGCACATAAGTTGTGGGCCAGAGAAAATTACACACAAGGAGAAATAATTTTATGGGCCAGAGAAAATTATGAAACAACCAACATAATTCAGATATCAGAGAAAATCAATCAGGGCATATAAGTTAATGTGTTATAATTGTGGTCAGAGAAATTTGGATTGTAGAGAAAATTCATTACAATGGCAGATATAAATCAGTAGTAATCAAAGAAGAAACATAAATTGAAAGTTCAGATAAAATTGTGGTCACAAGGCACAAGGAGGGAAACAAACCAGTGGTCAGAGAAATTTTGAAATTTCACTGAGATTTCAGTGGCGATAGAAATCTAACCTGTCGAGGTGCAAGAGAGTGGACTGGTGTCTTCTGCAGCTGTTTGGTTAAGCTTTGCAAGTTCCACTTGGCACATCTTGGGAAGTCAGTTGTGTTACTGTCTTCTGAGTCAATAATATTTGCATGTTCACATAGCCAATACTGTGATGGAAATTAAAGTAATTAAATTTTGCTGAACACACAAATTTGTAAGTATGATAACTGTAAATTTGAATGGAAATTATACTTACCAGCAATGCAATGACACACCCCGTAACTTTTTTTGGAGTTTTGTGCAATGCTGTGATAGAATCAATCAATGTTGATGTGATTGTTTCTGGCCAATCATACTGCTTCATTGATTCAAGAGGTTCTACATACTTTATAAAAACCCACCCTATTGAATTCCCACTTGTTGCAAAAAATAGGGTGAGATACAAGTACAAGGTAACAATTATTGCTACATCTTTGAAGTCAGTTGGTTACTTGCCTTTCATTGCTTTGACCAAGACATTTTTAAGAACAGGACCAGTGAGCCTTGTGTCCTTTGGGAATCTTCTCTTAGGAATGCAGATTTTGGCTTTTTAGAGTATCTTAATGACATGGCTCTTTTACCTCCTTGCAAACCAAAAATCAAGATTATGCCATTGGTTGTAAAGGTCAAGTTCTTTTTACCAACTGTGAATGCTTTTGTTTTTTCATTGTAATGTTGGATTATTGCAACTACATCATCATCAATTTCCTAGATTTCCTTGGATCCATCTTTCCAGTGGTTAGAGCTTGGATCAAATACCAAAATGGGGTCTTTTGAAGCTCTACAAGTTGGTTTGAATTGAATTTAAGTGTTTGAAAAAAGGAGACAACAGATAAGAGGTTGGATCAGTATTGAATGCTGTAATGAGCTCTTTTTCTTTGGAGTTTAACAGGTTTTTCTCCCCTTGAACTTGAGTCTTTTGAAGTTGGGGTATTTATCTTGATGCTAGTTGCTTCATCACCTTGGACTTGTGTGTTTTGGCAAGGAGTTTGTGGTGTTTTGCTGCTTTTTGATCTTAGATCATAAGAAGACTGAGAGAGTTTCTATTTCTTGCTCGGTGTTTCTGGTGTTTTGCTGCTTTTATGTTTTGCCATTTCTAGATAATGATGAAAACATAAAGATGTCAACATTAAATCCAGAGAAAATTGAACATGTTAGAGAAAATTGGACATGTCGGAGAAAATTACACATAGGGGAGGAAACTAAGGTGGCCAGGGAAAATGATAAATGTCAGAGAAAATTCGACACTGAAAATTAAATGTCAGAGTACTAATTGTTTTCCTGTGGAATACATCTAGCCACAGAAAATTTTCATTCCCAAAGAAAATCAACAAAGCAACATAAACATGCCTAGAGAAATTTTCAATAATTGTTAAAATTACCTATAGAAGTAAAATATAGCCAGAGAAAATTTAAAAAAGAAACATATATCTAGCAAGCACAAAAAATGAATGACAGAGAAAAGTAAACATAACAAGCCAGAGAAAATTTACATTCCACAATTAGCAAGATAAAATAAACAAAGCAACGTAAATATGCTGCAGAAAATTACACAATATTGAAACCAAGAATTGAACAAAATAAACATACCAGAAAAAATTACACATTCTAGAGAAAGTTACACATTCCAAAGAAAATTTCCATTCTAGAGAAAATTTCCAATCCATAATATTAAAATGCCAAGAAATTTACATATACAACCAGAGAAAATTAAACATGATAGAGACACACAAGGGAGAAAAGTGATGTGGCCAGAGAAAATTATAAATACCAGAGAAACTTAGACACAGACAAGAGAGTAATAGACATTCTAGAGAAAAATAAACATTCCAGAGAAAAATACACATTCTAGAGAAATTTATAGAGCAGAGAAATTTATAGACAAAATCACAAAACATGTTCAAGAATAAAATCAAAACATAGAGAAATAACTTTTTTCAAAATAAACATGCTAGAGAAAATTCAAAGAAAAAACATACATCAAGCAAAAATCAGAAAATTCAAATGCCATAGAAATTTATAGATAAAATCACACAAACATGTTCAAGAATAAGTTCAAAGTATAGAGAAATAACTTTTTTCAAATTCATGTAGCTTTTTATTACGGAATTGAAACCCTAATTAATAGAAGGTTAATATAAAATGCAATTAACTGTGTTTCAGGAGAAAAACTAGTTGGATTGTAGAAAAACTTACCAATGTTAGGATGAAACGCTAATTACGAACTGATATGCCCTAAGATGAAGATGCGATGTGACGAAGATGAACTGAGATGACGATGAACATTGAAAACGGGTTCAGAGAAATTTGTGAGGAAGGAATGAGAATGATTTTTGCAGAAGATAATGAAACTCCAATGTTTATGGTGAAGATGATATTGAAACTCTAATTCTGCTGTTCTCTTGCTGGTGAAGATGGTTGGATGCTTGGAATGGAACTCAGTCGTCGGAATCCAATTTCGTTTCTGTGTTGATTTGTGAAGGGTATTTTGGTCCATGAAATAATTAAAAATGTGTGTCATATATAGTTCAGGGATAAGATGTATCACCCTTTTTTTTTTGTGTCTTTTATCCTCTAAATTACTATTATTAGGGACCTTAAAAAAAGTTCCATTTTTTTTAAAAAATTAATGTGTAAAATAACAGTACAATTTTAAAAACTAAAACAAGACATCAATGATATGATAGGTACAATTTTAAAAGTTCAAAAACTAAAAAAAAAAAATATAAATAAAAAAAAATCAATTTAATAGTATGATAGGTGTGGTTGGGATATGGAGCACAAATTTATCAAAGTAGGGATATCTTTAGAAAAAGGGATATTTATCCATAAATTCTAATTTATGAACTCATACTCCATTAAGTGCTAAATAAGATTTTTTAGACTTTCAAGTCTCATTAAATTTTTAATAGTCAGAATTATCTTTCAAACAACGATTATTCATTATTTATAATTATCTATAAAGAAACATGATGATTTGACATTTATTTTATTTTTAAAATTTTAAAACATCAACGTTCAAATTGGAAAAAAAAAAGTTTTTTAAAAATTATGTGCAAAAAAAAATAATTTTTTTTGGAAAAAATTGAAAAAACTGAATTATTAAATTTTTTTTTTTGTTGCAAAAATTAAAAATTTTGTGTCTATAAAGGAGCATGATGATGGAACATTGATGTACAAAATTGAAAAAAAAAAACTTTAAAAACTTTAAAAATGATAATATTCTTAATTTTAAAACTAGAAAAAACTGATAATGTTCTTGATTTTATTGGATAGTTGAATCAAACCAATAAGTAGAAGGATAAAAACATTTAATCTCATACTCTCTTTTTTTTTTCAACAGTTGGTCAAACAATTATCTGGAATATTACTATGCAAAATTAATAATGTTCTTAATTTTAAAAATTAGAAAAAATTGTTAATATTCTCAGTTTTATTAAATATGACTTATTGGTTAAAAATATTTTTTATAGGACCTGAGCTATTATAATATTTGTAAATAGGACTTTTAGGTAATTAACTCTTAGAAAAATGATTCATTTTCATAATTTTGTCTACCAATTTCACTCCAATTATTTGAAATTAGAGGAGCCAAAGATGAGAGTGATGCCATTGTGGATAGAATTTGGAGGCCTTAATTAGGGGATGCAGCAGATATAGTGGGTGCAAGCCTATTTGTAAATATTTTTATATCTTTTATGTTGGAAATAATTTTTTTTTAATTTTTTTAAAATTTGTTAGTTTGTATAATAGTATGATTTTGTTACAAGTAACAATGATGATTGTGCCTGAGGAGGTGGTAACATATTTAAAACCATGAGTCACAATAATGACTATTTTGCAACAAATTAAAAAGGTTACAAATATTCACCTCATATGAATTTTAAAAAAATAATAAAAAAATCTGTATGACATTATGCTAGCTAGGTATGTTCATTTACACATCCAATGCAAACTTCTAAGTGAAAGGGACTATAAGATTAAATAATTGGATAATCATAACAATTAATTAATTAAGATTAATCGATGATATCGAAAATTATTCTATGTTGTAATTGAACTGTCACACTTGTGGGCAAGCGTGTCATTATGTCAAGGTACACTGCAACACTAACCACTAGGGTCCCAAGTACTTAGACACACAAAGGTCTATCTCTATTTTATTTTTTATCTAATTTCAACACACACTTTCTAATAAGAAACAACGGACATAACCCAAGTCAAATAATTAACAATTTCACATGCATACACACTTACTGTTACAAAATGTGCTAAGTATATTATATAGTTAAAATACCTAGCATTAAAATACATGTACTTAGTTTTTTGCCTTTAAATGGTACAACCCATACGCCGACAAATCAAAACTGGCGGTTCTACCAATTGTTTTAGCTTTAATGAACCGACCTTCTTCATCATATAATCTCAAGTGGGTGATCTTCCTACTGTAATCTTAGATATCAATGGATTCAGATTCTCTGTAGTATTTTTTTTATCTAGTAATTATTCAACAGTTGATTTAAATGATATAATTCAATCGCACAATTAATGATTATTCAACAGTTGTCTACACACGAGTGTATGGAGATCTCTGGTGCAAGCACACCGACTCCTAATCCCCTCCAACCCGCAGAGACCACTTCGAAACCTCCCTCACATCTGGGCGGTGCAGCTTCCGACCCTCCCAAGGCGAAATCGTTCAGAGAAGCCCTCGGCCTTCCCAAGAGCAGCGATTTCTATTTTGATGATGCCGTGGATGCCCTTTTCTCTGATAATGAAGGGGAGGACGAGGATGGAGATACCAACATCCTTCATGATGATCATCCCACGGAGCATTCAAGTATACCAAAAATCTCACTCCCCACGAAACTCCTACAGCAGATCAGGAAACCATGGACAAATACCCTTATTGTTCGGCTACTTGGTAAAAGCATAGGTTACCGGCTGCTCTGTAATAGAGTGAAGCACCTGTGGGCCACCCAAGAGGATTTTGATGCTATAGACTTGGGGAATAACTACTTTTTGTTTAAGTTCTCATCCCAGGATGACTGCAATCATGTATACATGGGAGGTCCATGGGTCATCATGGACCATTATCTCACGATTCGGAAATGGGAGCCTGACTTCAAGGCATCGGAAGCTTTCGAAACCACTACTGCTGTTTGGGTAAGGTTTTCGGAGCTTCCGATTGAGTATTTCCAAGAAAAGGTCCTATACACCATTGCTAGACAGCTCGGGAAACCTCTCAAGATTGACCTCACAACGGCCATGGCTACCAGAGGCAAATACGCCAGAGTTTGCATTGAAATGGACCTGAACAAACCCCTCTGCCCCAGATTTATCTTAGGTAAGAAAAGCTATAACATTGAATATGAATCTATTCATTCATTTTGTTTTTTCTGTGGCAGGGTGGATCACCGGAGGGAGTTATGTCGATTCAAAGCAACCAACCAATCTGCACCGGTTCCTCAAACATCAAGCTCGGCTCCGGAGGCCGATGGGATAGCCGTTACAGATAACTCCTCAACGGTACAATTGCACTCAAATGACAGCCGGCGATGTGCAGAGGCAAGTGATGCCCATTTTGGGCCGTGGATGCTAGTCACCAAAAAGAACCGAAGGCCCACACCCACTCGGAAGGCTCAGAACATTGGACCTAGCCCAAATTCTAATAGATTTGCTGAACTGGGTAGCTCTGCTTCGCAGGAAGAGGGCTCTGGCAAAGGTAAAAAAAAAGACAACCGTTTGAGCCTTGATAAGGAGGACTCCCCATCATTTCATGCTAGGCCCCCTTCTGGGCAAGAGAGCTCCATAGTCAACCATAGGACTAACCATACCCTGAAACCAAACCCATCTGTCAGCCTAGAACAATCCCCTTCCCTCCCAGCTATACCTACACCTTCCAACCCACGTGCCTGCCTAGCCTTGACCTCAACAGTCCTTAATGATAAAGACAACACTCAGAAAGTAGCCGCTCCTTTACTGGAGCCTGAACTGCCTATTCCCAAGGAATCTGCAAACATATCTCCAGAAATCCCAATGGAAGAGTTAGCTGAAGCCACCTCCACCTCTCTCCCATCCATCTCACCCTCCTTAAATCAAACCTTATCTCTCAGACAAGGGAAAGCAAGAGCAAGAGCTAGGAAACCTCCTGACCCAGATTTCAACCATGGAAAAGGAGAAGAATCATCCGGATGTATTAATCCACAGGATGAAGGGCAACACTTTGGGGCTGTTGTTAGAGACAGGGATAGAAGTAATTCACCGAGTAGACACAATCTGGTGGATAGAGCAAATAAGATTGAGAATCGAGCCAGGGTGGAGCAACACAGCCATTCCTCCACTCCACTCCCTGCAAATGGCGTCCCTGCGGTCAACCGACCAGGATCATCGTAGGATTCGTAGCATCCTACCAAGCCTCTCAACTGATCCCCTACCTCCATTTCCCTCCATGGACTCTCTCAAAATCTTGATTTGGAACTGCCGCGGGGCTGGTAACAATACCTTTCGACGCAATATGCGTGAACTCATTCAAACCCACAAACCTGGGATCCTGGTTCTTTTGGAAACAAAAGTCACGTACAGTTCCATGGGGAATTTTTTCAGTAACATGGGTTTCTCTGCAGCTACCATTGTTGATCCCGTGGGACGTTCAGGTGGAATTTGGTTAATCTGGGATACTGACCAAGTTAATGTTCGTGCATCCGCAGTTTCCAACCAGTACATACAAGCTACAATCCATAAAGAGGATTATGAGGAATGGGTTTTTAATGCTGTCTATGCCAGCCCCAACCCCTCTCTGAGGGAGGCACTCTGGGAAGACCTAGAAGACACAGCGAGAAACTTAGACAAGCCTTGGTTGATAGCCGGAGATTTTAATGATTATGCTAATCAGAGTGAGAGGAGGAGCTTCTCACATACTCATAATCTGAACAGAACTCAGAGGTTTATGGATAGGATCAATAACTGCAATCTCATTGATCTAGGAAGTGTTGGTCCCCGTCTCACATGGACTAACAACCGTCAAGGCCTGGCTAATTCTATGGAGAGGTTGGATCGAGCAATGAGCAATGATCAATGGCGAGCCCTCTTTCCTGAAGGAACCGTGCGGACTCTCCCCCGAACCTACTCGGACCATTCTCCACTGGTGGTATACACTCAAGGTATGCATCCCTCTAACCCTCAGAATAGGCCTTTTAGATTTGAAGCGGCCTGGCTCTGCCACCCTAATTTTCCTGAGGTTGTTCACAACTCTTGGTCTCATAGAGAGTTTAAACTCCTTGAAGCCATTGATCACTTTACTAAAAATGTTAAAATTTGGAACAAAGAAGTCTTTGGTAATATATTTAAACGTAAAAGAACTCTCTTGGCCCGTATAGAAGGCATCCAAAAGGCTCAAGGCCAAGGGTTTTCTCACAACCTCCATATCCTGGAGAAAGACCTTATCAAACAGTTTAATTCGACCCTTTTCCAGGAAGAGCTTCTTTGGTTCCAAAAATCCAGGAACAAATGGCTCACCTTGGGCGATAAAAACACTAGATTCTTTCACATACTTACTCTCACCAAACGCAGGAAGCTTAAAATTCATGTGCTAAAAGATGACAATGGTAATTGGATCTCGAATACTAATGACCTCAAAAGCCACATCTTGGATCATTTTGGTAAACTTTTCCAGTCCGAGGCTTCTCACCTTGTGGACACTTGGATTAACATTGCTAGATCCTGCTTTACCTCTGAGGATAATAATCGCCTTATTGCCCCTGTGACTAACTCCGAAATATGGACAGCCATCAAAAACATTAAAGCTTTCAAAGCCCCAGGGAAGGATGGCCTCCAAGCTGTCTTCTATCACAAACACTGGAACACTATTAGCACCTCTGTTTGCCATTTTATCCAAGACTGTTTCCATCACAAGAATATCCCCAAAGAAATCAATGAAACTCTTATCACCCTCATACCCAAGCTGGATAATCCTGAATCTTTAAAACATTTTAGACCCATCAGTCTTTGCAATGTCATTTATAAATCCATCGCCAAAATCATTGTCAACAGGCTCAGACCTCTCCTTCCTGACCTTATTAGCCCCAACCAGTGCAGTTTCATCCCTGGCAGAACCACCACTGATAATATTATCATAACTCAAGAAATCCTTCATACACTCCGTTGTAAAAAAGGTAAGCTTGGCGGTATGATCCTCAAAATTGACCTTGAGAAAGCCTATGATCGTATTTCCTGGGATTTCATACACCATACTCTCAAAGAATTTAAACTAACTCCGGAATGGATCACTCTCATCATGAACTGTGTGACTTCTGTTAGTTCCGCCATTGTTTGGAATGGTGAAACATTACCTAGCATCAGTGTGGGAAGAGGCCTCAGACAAGGGGATCCTCTCTCCCCTTATTTGTTTGTCCTATGCATGGAAAATCTTTCCAACATGATTCGTATCAAAAACGAAAGTGGTAGATGGAAGGGACTCAAAGCTTCCAATAACAGCCCCCCCATTTCCCTCCTATTTTTTGCTGATGATTTGATTCTCTTTGCTAAAGCTAATAGAAGTAGCTGCAATTGCATTATGGAAGTTCTATCTGAGTTCTGTAACATGTCTGGTCAAAGAATTAATTTTCATAAATCCAAAATGTATATTTCGCCCAATATCCCTAGAAGAGAAGCTCTCCCTCTCAGCAATATGTGTGGCATTTCGCTCACTACTGACCTAGGGAAATACCTAGGTACTCCTCTCCTTCATACCAGAGTTAGCAAAACTCACTTACAAGACATTCTTGACAGAATGGCCAAAAAACTCTCTGGTTGGAAAGCCAAAACTCTATCCCTTGCAGAAAGAGCTACCCTTGTTAAGGCTGTCACCTCTTCCATGCCTAATCATATCATGCAAACCATGGAAATTCCTAGGAAGGTCTGTGACCACATTGATAAACTCAACAGAAATTTTCTTTGGGGTAACACTGAGGATAGGAAGAAAGTTCATCTTATTAATTGGCAACAGGTTTGCAAATCTAAGAGAAATGGGGGCCTTGGGATAAGACAAGCCAGAGGCCAGAATTCAGCACTAATCTCTAAGCTAGGTTGGAACCTGATTACTAACTCTGATGGGCTTTGGTGTAAGATTCTTAAAGCCAAATATCTTAAGGACCACTCAATCTCTAACTGGCCCACTCAGAGGAGAGCATCACACATTTGGAAAAGCATTATCAGAAATAAGGAGATTCTTGGTAGAAATATTAAATGGAATGTTGGTACTGGGGAGAGTATTGCTTTATGGACTGATTGGTGGTGTGGGGATCAACCTCTGTGTGTCATCCTCCCAGGGGCCCACATTGATAATTCGACCAAAGTTAGTTCTATAATAGATGAAGAAGGTCAATGGGATTTAACCTCTATCCATGAAATTCTCCCCCAATCTGTGCAACAGGAAATTCTCAGTATGTATAGACCTAGGTATGTGACTTTTAGTGATACCCCTCATTGGAAAGGTTCCTCCACTGGTCAATTTTCCACAGCTGCAGCCTATAAAACTATTTCGAGTGAAGACCGTGAGGATGTGAATTGGCAGTGGATTTGGAAAATACAGGCTCCCCATAAACTTAAAACCTTCCTATGGCTTGTTATGCATGAGAGGCTCCTAACCAATCACATGCGACTCATCAGACAGCTTTCAGATTCTGAAATCTGCCCCAGGTGCCACACTGGTAGTGAAGACATGCACCACTTATTTCGGGGCTGCACTAAAGCTAAGGAAATATGGATAAACCTTCAAAATATTGACTGGTGGCAGCAGAGTATTAACATCCCATTGCAGGCTTGGATCAAGGTCAACATGAGAAGTCAGGTTCAGGTGCAAAACATTCAGTGGCCTACGTTATTTTTGACAGCACTCTGGTGCATTTGGAAAGGGCGGAACAAGGAAGTGTTTGATAATCTATCCCCTCCTATCCATTTTACTGTTAAATTCATCCTTGCACAAGCTCTGGAATCTCAGGAGGCTTTCCAAGCCATCTTGAATCCACATTTCAGAGATCCCATTCTAATGAGGTGGTCTTGTCCTTTTGCAGGTAAACTCAAACTAAATACGGATGGAAGTTCTAAAGGAGACCCAGGCCAGTCCGGGTTTGGAGGGCTGCTCAGAGATGAAGTTGGATCCTGGGTGTGGGGGTATTTCGGCTATTTAGGTAACTGCACTAGTTTGGAAGCCGAATTATGGGGCATCTACAGAGGGTTAACCATTATCATGGAGAAGGGGTTGATCAATATTGAAGTTGAGACAGACTCACAGTCAGCTATGGAGCTGATCCGTGATGGCCCTGCAGCAAATTCCCCCTACCGAGCTCTCATTGAGGATGCTTCCTTCCTCCTAAGGCGCTGCCAATGCACTCTCCAAGCCATCCCTAGAGAAGCTAATATGTGTGCTGATGCTCTGGCCCAGCTAGGTGTAAATCAGAATGAGCATACTGTCTTTCTAGAAGATCCTCCAAGCTCCATTTCCTCTTATCTGCTATCTGATATGAGCACTGTTAGCTCTAGTAGGGATTGATGTATCCCAGGTTTGTTGTAGTAAACTCTGTGTGTTTTGCTTTTTAATCTTCGTATGAATCAAAAAAAAAAAAAAACTAATTATTGAATTGTGATATTTAGATAAACTGTTAGATGATAACTGAATATAAAAAAGTGTTGGAGAGAATTTGAATATGTTGATATCTAACATGACCGACTTGAAATTATAGAGCTTACTGTATTTTCTCTAAATCTCAAGAGTTAATGTCATATATGCAAATAAAATAATGTGTGGTTCATATTAATTTTAATTGTCGACCCCATCATATAAGAGTTGGATATAAATCACATATTATTTTTAGAATGATGCTATTAGCACCTGTCAAAATTCTTTGGACCCCTCATTTTATAATTTTTTTTATTACAATTATACCCTAAAGTAAAATTATATTAAAAGACATTAAATGGAACACCCACCTATCAATAAGAACTAATACTCTATAATATTGGACACCCACCCCACCCCCACCCCCACCCCCAACTCCAACTATACTTATTCCATGTTTGTAAACCCTAAACCTATTACTTTTCATAACTAACTAACATAAACCCTAAATCTATTATTTTTCATAATCATCTTAAATCTTGAATGTGTCATTTTTATTACCATCATCAACGCTATTGAACTTGAAAGTTTTGCTTCAAGTATAACGTATATTTCATCATCTTATAAGTTTATCTATCTTGCATTAACATTCTCGGTCGTTTTCGGTCGTTCTTGTTTCGTTCGAGCTGTTCGGTATTGGTTTGCTGACTGTTAGAATTATGTTCGGTAATACAGTACTGAACATAATCCTTTCGTTCAATACATAGGTTCCGAACATTAATGGAGATAGTCAGTTATGTAATTTTCTTTGTTAAACTAACTTAGAATGGATTTAAGTTATGTATTTTGAATGGATTTAATTCATGTTATTTTAACTTGTGAATTGGAATGAATTCAAGTTACACAGTGATGAACAAATTTTGTTCGGATATACAGTACTGACAGGATCATTATTGTTCGACAAAACAGTTCTGAATAAAATACATTTTTTCGGCTACACAGTGGTGAACAAATTGTTTTGGGCTACATTTAGAATTCTGATGGCGATTCAGACGATGATTCTGATGGCGATTCAGACGATGATTCTGTTTTTCCTCATCTTGCAAACGGTTATACAAATCCCGTAGAAATTGGAGTATCTTCGATCGATCTTAGCGATGACGAAGATACAAAAAGCAACGAAGAAGATAATGATGAGAGGATGAGAGAGGTTACTGATTCGGCGATACGGAAAGCATTCAGAGAAGATGAGAGTCGTCAGAATGCTCTGTTGACGGCCGAGACGGCGACGAGAGTGATGGAGGGTTGGGGTCCAAGAATTCTATACTGAACCAAAGCTCCAAACTCTAAAAATTAAGTGAGTCAGGGAAGGAGAGGGATGAAAAATTAGGTGGGTGTACATTTCATTGTGAAAATATTATGAATATGAGTAGATTTGGTAATAAGTGGAGTGTCCAAAAAAATATTATTAAAATTTAGGGTTTAGGGTTAGGGTCCAAAGAAATGGAGGGTCTAAAGAATTTTGATAGGTGCTAATAGCAACACTCTATTTTTATTGATACTTTACTAATTTGTGGACATTCTTGTGTGAATTAAGGAGAAGGCTTAAATAATTCTATATTGTTAAAGGTATCATCTTTTTTGTGTCTTAAAAATACAAGTTAAAAATATTTAAAAAATTATACATTATTTATTACATGTATTTTAATACGAAATGTACAAAAAAAAAAAAAAACAAATTTAATATTTTTTTTAATATGTGTTATCATAAGCTAAATTAAGTTAAATTAAAGAGTTACACTATCATTTATTTCCATTCTTTGTAATAATATGATGTATGCGTTAAATTATCAGTATGTAACATGATACAGTAATATTGTAAGTATAAGGTTATTAGAAATTAAAATATTCTCAAGTAGCAGTAATTAAAAATGTCAGTAAGAGATTCCATACCCACCTTCCATACCCACCTTCGCAGAATGACAACCAACATACAGATGGTAAAATAGTCGGCGCAATTCTTATTATGGTTTAATTTAATTAATTATTGTTTTATGGATTGGATTTGTGTATGGAATCTTCTGAAATGCTTGTTACTTTTACAGTACACAAGCTTCCATCTATTTTTTTTTTTTTTTAATCCAGCTGTACATTATGTATGATCATAGTTATTAGAATTTAAATAAACACCTGTCACTGGAACAACATTTAATTTTCTCATTATGGTCCTAATTTATATGAATGACACATTAGCATATATGACTAATTGTTATAAGTTTATAATTATTTGTATATATATGAATTGTGATTTTTAATTTTTTTTGAGACACAAAAATAGAAATATAACAAATGTAACATATTTTCAATCAATTATTTTATGTTTGTTTTTATTCAAAATTTAAAAATAATGTATAGGTAAAATTTATAACTAAACTAAGAAAAAATTTATTCCTAACGATATTTTTTTTACTTCAATATAAATACTTAAGAAAATAAACCTGAAAAAGGTAGTCAATATAAATATTATACATTACGTAAAAAAATGTGATTAGCAATTATGCTTACATAAATTTACTATAGTTTTAATTTCAAATTTAAAAAAAATATATATTTTAAAAGCATTTTATTTAGCTAGTGTCAAATAGAATTTTCTTAGCAAAAATGAAGTTTATAAAATTTTGTTGTAAATTTTCAAATGTATATTATTAAACATTTTATTCTACTTGCTTGTTTGCTTTGGAAGTTTTGATCGTCGATCTTTGCTCCTTACTCCACATTCATCGTATTATTTTTTTTATTTTTTTTCTTCTTCTTACTTGATTTTCGCATGATACTTCTTTCATAGTGCATCTCCGAAAAATTAGTGAAAATATCATACACTTAAAATACACAAAATTACAATATATAGAGGAAAAAAGAGAGTAAGTAATTACTCAAAACTAAAACTACTTTAAGAAAAAAATAAAAATAAAAATGAAATTGTTTGAAATAGAAAATGATTTATTTATTTATTAATTAATTTTTAAAAATAAACTTTTAAAGAAAACTATATATAAAAAAAAGTACAGAAACTAAATATAAAATATAATATAAAAAATAAATGAATTATAAGATTTTCAAGAAGTGAGATTCACAAATAAATTTTGTAAAATCTTGTCTATTCATATACTTTTTGTATATATTTTTTGTACTTCTAATCTTGATAATGACATTGAAATAATTTACATTTCTTGCATTAGGTCCATCTAATAGCTTTAGCAAGTACAGATGTGATAAATTTCATAACATAAAACACAAATAATTGTGAGACAAAATATCTAAAAAAATGAAACAACGTTCAACGATGATGTAGAAGCACATCTGACGTTTTAATTGAAGGTATAACTAGATAAAATCGTCATAGTAGAGGAAAATAACCTTTATTTTTCATCACAACAATTACATAACTCGATATATAATTTTAATGTCTCTCACTCTTCCACGCTTCTCATTTTTTATCTATATTAAAATGAATGCATGAACTAAAAAAAAAGAATATTTGAGAAGACAAAGAGATGTGATTTTAGATCTTTCAATTGCTAAATTCTATTAATTAATAGTTGTTAGACTTCAATGATCAGACTTCTAATATTTTTTAGCTATTAAAGCTGAGTTCTTTGGTTTCATCTATATTAACTTGATAATTTGAGAATTGACATGTGTTCAAGCTTTTACACGAATACTTGACACATTTTTTTAGCATTATTAATGAAATGCAGTGTAATTTTTTTTCTCTTTTTTTTTTTTTTTGGCAATTGCATTATGTTATTTTTTAATAAGAATTTATATTTCTTTTAAATATTTTCTTAATATACAAATTATTTTTTGCAGTGTGATTTTTTTCGCAATTGCAACTTGCTATTTTTTAATAAGAATTTACATTTGTTTTAGATATTTTTTTAATATAGAATTTTTTTTTTGTTTTATTATTATTATTTTTTTATAGATTTTAATAAAATGCACAGTGTAGCTTTTTACTTTTTTTTTTTTTTTGCAATTGCAACTGCAACCTGTTATTTTTTAATGAAAATTTATTTTTTTTCATATTTTTTTAATATACAAATTATTTTTTATAGTTTAATTTTTAATTTTTATTTTTTTTTGCAATTGCAACCTGTTATTTTTTAATAAAAATTTATATTTGTTTTAGATATTTTTTTAATATATAATTTTTTCTTTTAGATTTTTTTATAAAAAATAATTTAATAATCTCATCACTAACCATAGTGTACGGAAGAAGTCAAAAATAGTGCGGCAGTAGGTATGTGAAAATTCAAAAAGGCTTGTGGGTTGAAAGAAAGCAATAAATACTGAGATTTTTTTTAAATCAAAAAATTAGAAAATGAAAATTGAGATATTGGAACTCCCACAAGGTTTGTGGTTTAGAAATTCTCTTTTTCTTTATATAATATATATAGATATTAGAAAAATGATAAAAATAGCTTTAAAAATTGTTGTTAGTATAGAAAAATGTATACAAAATTTATTTATTTTGTGAAATATATAAAAAATGAATAAAAATATTAACAGGACTCATAATATTAGTATATAAATAATTTTTTTTATTAAATTTATTTATCAGTAAATAGAAAAATAGTTTAACTAATATTAATAAATACACGCACAATTTTACATTCATAAAGGGTCAATTTTTGAACTTGAGATTTAGAGAGAGAAAACTCCTAAATCTTAGGTTTCAAGTCACAAGATCAACTCCTTGAAATTTTGGTGAGATCTTTCTTCTATTAATTTTAATTATTTTATTTATGTTATATTTGATTGTAGGATATGAAAAAAGATTAGAAAAAGAAAAGAGAAAAGATAAGAAAATTGTGAATAAAATATACTTATATTTTATTTAATTTCATACACTTTTTTTATTTTTAAAAAAAATCTCTTTTCGAATCTCCAATCAAACACAATGTTATATATTATTAAAAGGGATTTTTATTGATAAATCTATTTTGGAATTGTTATAACCCATTAGGTCCACAAATGAATATTATAACCTGATTAGTCCCATATACTTTTCTTTTTATTCCATAAAGTCCATTTTACTAATTTTATATTTTTACCTGGACTATTATACCCTTATATATATATATATATATACTGTGTTAATACATAACACGTTCCCTGTTTTTTCGTTGATTCAGTTTTGGCAGTTTCTATCTTTACGCTTTTCATCATCATTCTAATTCAGATGGATACGTTTCTATCTTGCATGCTCGTTCTGAGGCTTTGATGTGCTAGGGTTTCATTGTTGCTGTTGTAGTCTGGTTCGGTGATTTTCAAGTGAAGACGACGAATTTGAAGGTATTCGGTTGTTACATTTTCTAGAGTATAACTACTTCAAAGCAGTTGTTTTCGAGTTACTGGACGATTGTAGGATTGCATGATTAAGGTTAGTATCATTTTGGTTATGAATACATGTTCACTTTATGTTTTGATTTGTATGACGGATCAAATGCTCTGTTTTTTTATTGATATGGATCGGATGCTCTGGTTTTTCAATTATATGCATCTTACGTGGTCCTGTGGATGGGAGGTCATTGAGATTATGTGAAGCATGTGTAGTTCTCATTTTACTTTGATGTATCCATAATGAGGCTCTGTGTGGGTGATATAATTCAGAGTATATGTATCAATGTGAATGTTTACATCTTGTTAATATTATGTGAAGAATGTGGATGTTCTCATTTTACTTTGATGTTTGCTTAATGAGGCTCTATGTGGGTGATATAATTCAGAGTATATGGATCAATGTGAATGTTTACATCATGGTCCTGTGGAGGGGAGGTCATTAGATTAGTGATGAATGTAGATGTTCTATAATTCAGAGTATATGGAACAATGTGAATGTTTGCATCGTGTTAATATTATGTGAAGAATGTGAATGTTCTCATTTTACTTTGATGTTTGCTTAATGAGGCTCTGTGTGGGTGCTTTAATTCAGAATATATGTATCAATGTAAATGTTTACATTGTGTTAATATTATGTGAAGAATGTGGATGTTCTCACTTTACTTTGATGTTTGCTTAATGAGACTCTGTGTGGGTGATATAATTCAGAGTATATGTGTCAATGTGAATATTCACATCTTGTTAATGTGAATTATGGATTTAACATTTGAACTGTACACGTAGTCATCTAATTTTTGCACAATGTGAATTTTCATATCGTTTTGGATTATTGTTGATTGTTGTATTATTGTGTTTTTACAGGAGATGGATACCTTTATGATATTGGTGTGTACATATGGTTGCAGTACAATTGTAATAAATGTTGCCCGCGCATTGTGTTATTTGCGTTTGGTGGACTGTTTGTGTGAAAAATAGGGTGAGTTGTCTGCTGGTTCTATTTCATTGTTCTGTCGGTTACCTGGGATTAATAGGTGTGATTTGGACAATGAGGAAGAATTTCAGAACATGTTACTGCTTGCTAAATCAATGGGGGTACAACATGTAGAAGTTGTTGTTGAGTTGAAAAGTGATATTGGTCAGTCAAGTAGCTCGGGATTGTTGCGTGTGGGGGTTGAGGAAGAAATTGATGCACTACGGAGATTTTGCCACCATAAGGAGAAGGTGTTGTTGTCAGCCCCTTGGCAAATGGTATTACGCATGTAGGACAACGGTTTGTTGGAGGTGTACAAGAATTTCGTGATGTTTTATGTAAGTATGCCATCCAATGTGGGTTTCAGTTTATGTATGTCAAGAACGAGACAACAAGAGTTACTGCTGTGTGTGCGATGCGTGAGGAGAGAGGCTGCTTGTGGGCTATACATTGTAGAGCACAACGAGCAAATGATTTTTTCTACATCAAGAGGTTTAGTGATGTGCATAGTTGTGGTACGGATGTCCGAACATTGAAGAATTCGCGAGTTAGTTCGGATTTGGTGTCGAGTACCATATTTGAAATTGAGAAGGACAAGCCGTTGATTCGGCCGTGTGAGGTGGTGACTATTTTCAAGAGGGATTATGGGCTAGATGTGAGTTACTATGTGGTATGGTTGGACGTGGAGAAAGTAAAGACTGGTATTCATGAAGATTACTCATTATCGTTTGACCAGCTGCGGTGGTATTCGGATGCTGTGATGCGTTACAATCCGGAGAGTTATGTCAATATTGACTATAATGCGAGTAGTCATCAGTTTTGTCGTTTCTTTGTGTCATTCGCTGCGTGTATTTCTGGGTTTAATTCTTGTCGGCCTTTATTATTCCTGGATGGAACATTCTTCAAAAGAAAGTACAAAGGTCAGCTACTTGCGGCAACGGCGAAAGACGGAAACAATGGTTAGTATTTTTTTAACTGTCTATTCATGTCAATATTTACATTGAGCAGCATAGTCTGGACAAATGACAGACGATTACACAGTGTGTTCCACATTTATACTGGTGTCAATGTTTACATCAATACACATTGATGTGAACAACAACAAAATATGAGTGATTGAGAAATTATAAGTAATGTGAACATTTACATTAGTATGCACTGATGTGAATGTTCACATTTGTGTTTGCGAATGACAGCAATGTGAGCATTCACATTATTATACACTGATGTGAATGTTCACATCAGTGTATACTAATGTCAGGTTACCCATTAATGAACAGTACTGTGAATTTTCACATTATCAATGACTTAACAATCAACAATGAATTGTTAATGGCCATTAATGTGAATGTTCACATCATTGATGTTTACGAACCCAAATCCAAAAATAACAATAGTAATAGGGCAATGTAGATATAAACATTCACATGACCCGTTTCGTTTATATTGTTTTCTATTCACTTTGGAATATTGTGAACAGTTGTGTAATGGTGTTGTGTTGTAGGTCTATTTCCTATTGCATTTGCGATTGTTGATTCAGAGATCATGGCCAATTGGTCGTGGTTCTTGCATGAACTTGGGAAGGTTGTTGATGGTAAGCGCCAGATTACTTTTGTTTCGGATCGTAATCTTGGTCTGTTAGAAGCTATACCAAAGGTATTCCCATCGGCTCACCACGATTATTGCTTACAACACTTGAAGAGCAATTTAAGAGACCGGATGAAAGGAATTGATAATGGATTCAAGGATCACCTAGTAAGTAGTTTGGGTGACTGTGCTTACCAGCCAACTGTGGTCGGGTTCCATGAAAAGCTTGCAAAATTAAAAGAGGAGGGTAAACAACGAGCACATAATTTTTTCAAGGACTTGGCACCTAAGCACTGGGCAAATTCATACTTTAGGTAATAATAGTTTCCTAAAGTGTTCCATTTGTCAAGTTTAGAATGGTAGCGATGTGAATGTTCAATTTAGAATGGTAACAATCGTCCAATTGTGTTTCATATTCAATGTGAATGATGTGAATGTTCATATCTGCTAATGATGAATGATGTGAATGTTCAGATCTGTTAATTTGTCAAACAGTCATACAATGTATTACAGATGTGAATGTTGACACCTGTCATATTATGTTGTTGTTAACATTCACATCTGTCTATCATTTAAGTTAACAACATAATAAGCATATAATGTTCACTGCGAATGATGTTAATGTTCACATCTGTCAATGTGAATGTTCAGACCTGTTAAATTTCGTATTGTACAATGTTTGTGATATTGTGCAGGGGCATGCGTTATAGGGAGATGATATCCAATACGGTGGAGTCATTTAATAACTGGATTAAAGAAGCACGTAATCTTCCTATCACTCAAATGGTGGACACAATTCATACTCAGTTGATGCAGCAAATGTCTGCACGGCGTGACCAAGCAAACAAATGGAATGAGCTTATTTGTCCTACATTCGAAACAATGCTTATGGATTCGTTCAATGACAGCAGGTCTTGGCAAGTTAGCAAAGCCAATAAGGATGTGTTTGAAGTTCATTCGATACCATCTGTTACAGTTGATGTTGCGAGGCGTACATGTTCTTGCTTCAAATGGCAAATCAACGGATTCCCATATGACCATGTTGTTATTGCTATTCAGAAGAGCCGCTACAATCTCAATGATTGTGTGGAACATTACTTTCATGTACAGACATATCGTGCAGCCTATTCGGGTGCCATATTCCGGTGCCATATTCCCTATACCATCGGTGGAAAAGCCGTCTTTCGATCCCATAGACTTCACTATATACCCACCAACTATGAAAAGACCATCCGGAAGGCCGAAAAAGAATAGAATCCCATCAAGGAGTGAGAAACTGAAACAAATAAGGTGTGGGAGATGTGATAAGTTGGGAAGCCACAATCGAAAATCATGCAAGGAGCTGATATAGGGTGTACATTTTTTATTTCAACATTGTGTTTTACATGAGATTCTTGTATTGATTGTTGAAATAAGATTGTGTTATGTTGGCACACATTGTGTTGCAATAAGATTACGTTGCGTTGGCAAACATAGTAATGCATTAGTATTTGATTTGTGTTTTATTTTTAATTTTTTAAGGTACCAATCTGACATTTTTGCTGTGAATATTGACATCGTTGCTGCCATTCAAATAATCAAAAGTTACGATGTGAATATTCACATCATCAAATTATTAGCTGTGAATATTGACTTATGTGTTAAGAAATATCATATTCACACTTGTCATATTGTGTTACAATAACACTTTAAGCAATATTCACATCCATGTAGTATGGCTTTAAAACATAAGAAAGTGTATGATCATTCTGTGATGTGAAAATTCACATCATGTCATGTGTCGAAAAAGAAAAAAAGAAAATACAATCTCAATGTGCATGACCAACACAAAATAGGCCTCAAAATGCATATACATATATTGACTGAAAAATATCTGTACAAGTAGTGATATAAACTTGATTTACAATTAAGCTAGTCTGCTCCAATATGTAAAGTCTATTGACACTAAATTGTCTTAAATGTAGATAACAGATTTAGATAACAGTGATAGGTGGACATCCCCCACCTATAGGTTTTCACATTGCACTGTCTTTCTGTGATTCAGAAAAAAGTGTACTAATGAGCCTCTTATTTGACACCATTCAAAGCGATTTAGGCTGTTAACAATATCTTCACGGTATACATGCGCTGTAATAACCCGACCCTCGTATCTGTTTCTGAAATATTTTCAATCCCTTATTCTGAGCCTTTAAATGCTTACGGTGAAATTTTATGTGAAATTGAATTTAATTCAGTGAATCCTATGGTCATGGATGCATATCTGTTTAATAAGAGAAAAATCTGTCACAATTATAATGTTTGAATCAGGAATTGGAAGCCTTAGAATTATCTGAAATTGATTTTACATTTGGGATCAGCATAATTTTTAAGTCATAATATGATTTTCTGTGAAATTTCAATTTGGAATGATTAAACTGATTAAATTTCGTCTTATTCACTTTTTACATATAAGTGCCAATGCTTCTTATACATTGACTTGAAAAACCATCACTCAAAAATATCTCTTGGAGAGAAAAATCAAAGAAGAAGAGGGTTGAAGGGAAGAGAAGAAGATTGGGGAAATTGAGAGGCTTGGTAGGGAATTGAATCAAGGTATGTAAACACCATCTTAAATTAAGCTTTTTCTTGGGTTTGAGTGAGTTTGCTCTTCTAATTGGGAGGGCTAGAGGTTATGTTGAAGTTTTGTAGAAGATGATTGTCTAATTGGGAAATTATGCTTATCATGTAGTTGTTTTGGAAATTAATTTGAGTTATGGAGAAATTACGCCTTGCTTCCTTGTTAATCTCATGTAGATACTCATCTATGTGGTTGGATTATATGGTTACATATGTGTGTGTGTGTGTGTGTAAGAAAGTTAGAAATTCCATGGAATTGGATTGTAATTGATTCATGAATTCAAGGTGATTAAGAACCTAAGTTGATTTATGATTCATTTTTCATGTGATTTTGAGCTTTAATCTTGTGTTAAATTGATCTATTTTGAGCTTTGCTATGTATTCTCTAAGTTGGGTTTTGTGTGAGTTTCGGACTGCCAAAACAGGGGCTCGGCCGCACGTGCGGAGGTCATGGCCGCACGTGTGGACAAGAGAAAAAAAAAGAGATTTTGCATTCTGCCTATGGCCGCTCGTGCGGTGAGGAGGGACCGCACGTGTAGTACATGTCCGCACGTGCGGAGGGGACGGTCGCACGTGCGGCCCATGTCAGGAAACCTCGTCTTCTCCGTTTTACGTGCTTGACCCTCTGATATGTTTGAAATCAGTAGTTGATGCTTTTTGATGTTTGTAAACTTATTCGAAGTAAAACGAGTCAGGAAATAGTTTAAAAATGAAACGAACTAATCCTTGTATGGCGTGCATATGTAGGGCACCTACCGGGAGGGATTATCGCTCCATCCACGCACTGTGAGTAATAGTACTATAATCGCACATTTGATTACCGTTAATAATTCTTTTTATTAACGCTCTGCGCTTCAGACGTAGTTATGTTAATATTATGTTGATTGGGAAACAGTGTGGACATTGAAAGATTTTTGTGAACATTGGTATGACTCTAAACCTACGCTGTATTCTGGCTATGGCTAATGATTATCGTGAATGTACCATCCTATGAATTGCTCATGATTCTGCATAAGAATTGCATACAAACTATTAACACTGTGAAGTTGGTTAATTGAAAGGAATTGAGTATCAATAACATTGTTACGTGATTCATGTTATGATATGAACTGTTCTGACCTATTGATGTAATGGTACCTTTACCTTTGGACTATTGTTAATATTAATGTTCTACTAATTACGAGACAAGTATGTCGACCTACAAAGAACCATGAGGAAATCTAAGTGCATCGTTGGATCATACGTTTTGTTTACTGTTGATAGTTAATGTTGACATTCCATTATTTGCAAGTTAGTGGTATTGGTTCATGACAAGCAAATGGGATGTATGTGCATTATGGAACTATGGTATCTACATATCTCTGGAATGTGGTTACCTTTTGCTAACAATTATCAACAACGTTTTGTTAAACTTATATTACCGATGGTAATTCATGTGAATAATGGGAAGAATATATGTACTTTCTGTATAATTCTGAAGTTAATCTATTCTGATGATTTCTGGTATGGAATAAAGTGTTGTACGGAACTAAGTGCTACACTTTGGTGGGAGCCACCTCTAGAATCCGTACGAGTCACCTCTTGAGTCCATACATATTTATTTCTGGGCCGTTCTGTTATTTCTGGGCCGCTAGGCCGTTCTGTTATTCTGGGCCGATAGGCCGTTCTGTTATTTCTGGGCCGATAGGCCGTTCTGTTATCTCTGGGCCGCTAGGCCGTTCTGTTATTTCTGGGCCGATAGGCCGTTCTGTTATTTCTGGGCCGATGGCCGTTCTGTGTATTACTGGGCTTAAAGCCACTCTGTTAAGGAAATTGGGCCCATGGCCGTTCTAGAAATGACTACATAATGTAATTAATCATATGCCTCCACAGTTATATGCTTTGTTATTTAAGTTAACCATTACATTATTCATGTACTATTATTCACTGAGTTTTACTCACCCTGTATTTTGTCTGTTTCTGTAGGTAACCAACTGGAAAGCCAGTCCTAACCCTTGAGACTTGTCTATCTCTTGTCAACCTCAGTGTGTCCAGGCACTTAAGATGGAACCCATGCATTTTATAAAGCTTTAACTAGGTTTTCGGTTTATGCTTTGATTGTCTGCCTATGGATGAATGTAAATAACCCCTTTCTTCTTTAGTACTTTCGTATGAATGTGAATGACTGTAACTAAAGTTCGGGTGTATGCTTCCTGTGTATTATCTACCTACTGTAATGTTTGCGGTCCTGGCATAGTAGTGGTAGCTCAATGGATGATGTTTTAAGTTATTTAATTTTATTAATGCTTCCGTCCAGGCCCCATATACTACGTATATCAGGTTAAGTGTCCGTTTCTGAATAAGTCATGCCCGAAACTTTTAGGGGCGGGTTTGGGGTGTGACAAGTGGTATCAGAGCACGAGTTGCTATCTCACACACGAATCCATTGAGCTTTAGGATGTCTAGAAAGACTTAGGCATCATGCATAATATTCTGAAAGTACATGAAAAGATTGATGGCAACGTTAAATGTATATGTTTTATCTGCTAACTCTGATGATTACGGGCTATGTCTGTTGTGTATTCTTTTATTGCCTCTGTTTACCTTACATAGATGGGTGAACAATGCAAGACATGCAGATGAGATTAAATCAACAACATTGCACTACGAAAGTGTGGTAAGGATTTGAGCTGATCGGTAAGACAGTTTATATGTAAATGATTAGATGAAATGTGTGTTATCGGTTGTTAGTCATCTGTGGAAAATGATGACAGTATAATTGGGCTTTTTAGCATCTATTTAAGTGAATTGATTAAACTCTAAGTATGGAATATTTCTAAGACCAAAGGAAATGATATATGTGATACTCTACCTTTTATGATATAGTTATGTCTTCCTTGTCATAACAATGTTTAGACCTGTGATTTTAAGAAGTTATAGTGTTCAGATATTTTGATAAGCTGTGTTTTGTATGCTAGTTTGAATTGTATTGAGTATAACTGGCTATGAGAAGAAGTTATGCCTATAGTGACCCCTCTTAAAATTGTATAAGAAGTTAAGTGAATGTGATTTTGTTTCCTACTGATTGTTTAAATGGATGAGGGAAGGACTTACACATTAGCTATGCTTGGAACCTTGAAATAACATATAATTAATATGATTTTGTGAACCGAAGAAATTAATGACAACTCTGATGAGGAATCGAAGGAACTATTGTTGGTATCTAATCAGTATTGTTTATGTGTAATTGGGATTTGATTGCGAGAATCTGTACTCTGTACTGTACTCTGTAATCTGAAATCTGAAATCCGCAATCTATAATCTGTTCTGTTTATATATGATTTGTAATCTGTAATTGAGACTTCTTATGAGTAATAGTCGAATGACATGAAGAATCCCGCCTATAATACGTGTCTGTCCGTATGACACTCGCAAAACAATAGA
The DNA here is from genome assembly GCA_030407325.1 of Camellia japonica. Taxonomy (NCBI): domain Eukaryota; kingdom Viridiplantae; phylum Streptophyta; class Magnoliopsida; order Ericales; family Theaceae; genus Camellia; species Camellia japonica. The sequence continues at coordinate 181,677,830 of JAPPVO010000002.1, read as the reverse complement.
TAAGCATTAATTAATTTGACATCAAACCTAAAGGATTGGTAATCTGATAAGTTACTGCAAGAATTAGAATCCTGCCTCTGTGTTTTAATAATTTAAGATTGAGAAATCATTTCTGTGATATATTTCTGTGCAAAACTGCAAATGTTGCAAATTGCCAATTTAGTCCTCTATTTTACATTGGAGGTGATAACCTGAACTGTTCTGTACGTTATAGCGAACTTTGTTTAAAAAAAAAAAAAAAGGAAAAGGAAATGGATATGGACATGGGAGTACTCTATATTAATGATGGGTTAACGATATGTACTGGACATTTATTTCCTATTGCATGCACATATAAGTAGATTTGTGCAATACACACTATGTGGTTATGAATTGATTTACTATCTTGTTGATTTAATCTTGCCAAGAATTTTATCGTTATACTGTTGGGGTTCTAGATATTATGGAACCCAAATGGATGTGATTAATGTATACCTAATGAAATTATGAGCCTACGAATGAATCTGGTAGAACCTACGTGCGAGGAATAACTGGACACTCTATTTATGTTAATTGACTGGGCCGAACGACTAGTCTATAATTTCTGTATGGTTGTTTGCTAACCCACGGATTGTGAATATGAAACCCTGTGGTTGATCTTGTATCCTACAGTAGGAAGAGAAAGAATTATCTGAACTATGGAACACTGAAATGACTAAGAAGAGGCCAAATTCATTTGTGCTGTAGCAAGAAGAAATGCTTATTGAGCGAGGATGTACATCTTACTGTTATGACTGATTAACTAAAATGAATTCAAATCTGATTTCTAGCTCTATCCTTGGATGGCTTCTTTTGCTCAAAGAGATGATTGTTCTACCTAACGTTATTGCTTAGATTCGAACATATAATGGTATGATTAAGTGTCTATCATGGCACACCTGCATGAACACTAGTTTAACACTAGCATAACTGTTTGATTTGGGGCATGGTTCTCTTTGTATCCCTGTACTTAGAAGTAATGCTATAAGGAATTAACAATGTGTACTGAAACCTTTCTTTCTGTCGTACGAATTGTGTTAAAGATCATTACATATAATTCTGAACCAATATCATGGTAGGCTTTTGGAATGCTTTTGGACAAAAAAAAAAAAAAAAAACTATATATAACTTTAGTTAACAACTTGTCTCTAAGTGATTTGTAATATGTGAATTACCCAGTAATGAGATTGCATATGAACTATTAGTACTGGGACGATCTCGCTATGAACATAATAAAGAACATGTTGTGGTTGGAATTAACGTATACTACGGAATACCTGAATTACGTGCCTCATGTGCTTAAGAAAATGATATCTATTATGTTCTGTATTTGGCAATTGTATGTTTCTGTCTTCGAGAATTACTGTTATAACACTTATTGACAGGAAAGTGTGGTGATTATGTACCCTGCCTACTGGGGATTATGTGTCTAGAATGTCCTGCTATGGACTATTGTAGTCTTACCTTGTTCGACACATGATACTGCGGAATACATATATGGAGTTGTTATTTTATTTCTGCAAGGCTGAAATAAACATTGAAGCGACTAGTTAAATAAACCTAGGAGATGCTTGTTGTGGTGAGAACTTTTGAATAACTGTAGGAAATACCAAATTAAGCTTTGCATTGTTTGAACTGAGGAGTTATGTGAACATCAATAATAGAAGTAAACACTGGAGGGAGACTGAGATTTCTAATCTATTACACGTTAAAACAAGTTTGAGGGACCAAACTTATTTTAAGGGGGGGAGAGTGTAATAACCCGACCCTCGTATCTGTTTTTGAAATATTTTCAATCCCTTATTCTGAGCCTTTAAATGCTTACGGTGAAATTTTATGTGAAATTGAATTTAATTCAGTGAATCCTATGGTTATGGATGCATATCTGTTTAATAAGAGAGAAATCTGTCACAATTATAATGTTTGAATCAGGAATTGGAAGCCTTAGAGACTTAATTATCTAAAATTGATTTTACATTTGGGATCAGCATAATTTTTAAGTCATAATATGATTTTCTGTGAAATTTCAATTTGGAATGATTAAACTGATTAAATTTCGTCTTATTCACTTTTTACATATAAGTGCCAATGCTTCTTATACATTGACTTGGAAAACCATCACTCAAAAATATCTCCTGGAGAGAAAAATCAAAGAAGAAGAGGGTTGAAGGGAAGAGAAGAAGATTGGGGAAATTGAGAGGCTTGGTAGGGAATTGAATCAAGGTATGTAAACACCATCTTAAATTAAGCTCTTTCTTGGGTTTGAGTGAGTTTGCTCTTCTAATTGGGAGGGCTAGAGGTTATGTTGAAGTTTTGTAGAAGATGATTGTCTAATTGGGAAATTATGCTTATCATGCAGTTGTTTTGGAAATTAATTTGAGTTATGGAGAAATTACACCTTGCTTCCTTATTAATCTCATGTAGATACTCATCTATGTGGTTGGATTATATGGTTACATATGTGTGTGTGTGTGTGTGTGTGTGTGTAAGAAAGTTAGAAATTCCATGGAATTGGATTGTATTGATTCATGAATTCAAGGTGATTAAGAACCTAAGTTGATTTATGATTCATTTTTTATGTGATTTTAAGCTTTAATCTTGTGTTAAATTGATCTATTTTGAGCTTTGCTATGTATTCTCTAAGTTGGATTTTGTGCGAGTTTCGGACTGCCAAAACAGGGGCTTGGCCGCACGTGCGCACGTGCAGACAAGAGAAAAAAAAAGAGATTTTGCATTATGCCTATGGCCGCTCGTGCAGTGAGGAGGGACCGCAGGTGCGGAGGGGACGGCCGCACGTGCGGCCCATGTCAGGAAACCTCGTCTGCTCCGTTTTACGTGCTTGACCCTCTGATATGTTTGAAATCAGTAGTTGATGCTTTTTAATGTTTGTAAACTTATTCGAAGTAAAACGAGTCAGGAAATAGTTTAAAAATGAAACGAACTAATCCTTGTATGGCGTGCATATGTAGGGCACCTACCGGGAGAGATTATCGCTCCATCCACACACTGTGAGTAATAGTACTGTAATCGCACATTTGATTACCGTTAATAATTCTTTTTATTAACGCTCTGCGCTTCAGACGTAGTTATGTTAATATTATGTTGATTGGGAAACAGTGTGGACATTGAAAGATTTTTGTGAACATTGGTATGACTCTAAACCTACGCTGTATTCTGGCTATGGCTAATGATTATCGTGAATGTACCATCCTATGAATTACTCATGATTCTGCATAAGAATTGCATACAAACTATTAACACTGTGAAGTTGGTTAATTGAAAGGAATTGAGTATCAATAACATTGTTACGTGATTCATGTTATGATATGAACTGTTCTGACCTATTGATGTAATGGTACCTTTACCTTCAGACTATTGTTAATATTAATGTTCTGCTAATTACGAGACAAGTATGTCGACCTACAAAGAACCATGAGGAAATCTAAGTGCATCGTTGGATCATACGTTTTGTTTACTGTTGATAGTTATGTTGACATTCCATTATCTGCAAGTTAGTGGTATTGGTTCATGACAAGCAAATGGGATGTATGTGCATTATGGAACTATGGTATCTACGTATCTCTGGAATGTGGTTACCTTTTGCTAACAATTATCAACAACGTTCTGTTAAACTTATATTACCGATGGTAATTCATGTGAATAATGGGAAGAATGTATGTGCTTTCTGTATAATTCTGAAGTTAATTGTTCTGATGATTTCTGTATGGAACAAAGTGTGTACGGAACTAAGTGCTACACTTTGGTGGGAGCCACCTCTAGAATCCGTACGAGCACCTCTTGAGTCCATACATATATATTTCTGGGCCGTTCTGTTATTCTGGGTCGATAGGCCGTTCTGTTATTTCTGGCCGATAGGCCGTTCTGTTATTCTGGGCCGCTAGGCCGTTCTGTTATTTCTGGGGATAGGCCGTTCTGTTATTTCTGGGCCGATAGGCCGTTCTGTTATCTCTGGGCCGCTAGGCCGTTCTGTTATTTCTGGGCCGATAGGCCGTTCTGTTATTTCTGGGCATGGCCGTTTGTGTATTACTGGGCTTAAAGCCACTCTGTTAAGGAAATTGGGCCCATGGCCGTTCTAGAAATACTACATAATGTAATTAATCATATGCCTCCACAGTTATATGCTTTGTTATTTAAGTTAACCATTACATTATTCATGTACTATTATTCACTGAGTTTTACTCACCCTGTATTTTGTCTGTTTCTGTAGGTAACCAACTGGAAAGCCAGTCCTAACCCTTGAGACTTGTCTATCTCTTGTCAACCTCAGTCTGTCCAGGCACTTAAGATGGAAACCGTGCATTTTGTAAAGCTTTAACTAGGTTTTTGGTTTATGCTTTGATTGTCTGCCTATGGATGAATGTAAATAACCCCTTTCTTCTTTAATACTTTCGTATGAATGTAAATGACTCTAACTAAAGCTCGGGTGTATGCTTCCTGTGTATTATCTACCTAATGTAATGTTTACGGTCCTGGCATAGTAGTGGTAGCTCAATGGATGATGTTTTAAGTTATTTAATTTTATTAATGCTTTCGTCCAGGCCCCATATACTACGTATATCAGGTTAAGTGTCCGTTTCTGAATAAGTCATGCCCAAAACTTTTAGGGGCAAGTTTGGGGTGTGACATGCGCCCTCATAATGTAACCCTGAAAATGCAAACTTCTTGTTAGATTTTGAAATTTAGGTGTGTAATGGTTGTGGAACATGTGTACAAATCGATTTTAGGCTTACGAATCTAATGCTTGTTGAGGACAGATGTCTACTGATATGATTGGTTGCGAAATATTTTGGCTTGATAATTTGGTCCATAATGGTGATGATGGTCCGATGTTGCGCACCAAAGCCTCGATGTAGTCCCTCTGCCAACAATGAAATTTCATATTAGGCACCAAGCAATATAGTGCATACGTCCAAATTCAAATATTACACATCATGACAAGTATTATATGTGTCAGCCATTTATCACTATTTGTGCTTTGTCAATATATGGGTCATGTATGCTGGGTCTTGGGCGTAGCGAGTTATAATGCCTCCATACATTGTCTTTCACGTCGTACACAACAATCGCCCAGTGAAAGTTGTCGTGTATTGAGAAAATGAAATACCTCTGGCCTTGATACTCCTTGATATGTACATCAATCAGTTATTTCTCTTGTGGGAGGGGGGGGGGGAGGATACTCTTGCATGACTTTCTGCACACAAAGGGCATAGAATGATGTACCAAGTATTTATATCAATGTTCGATGTGAATGATGTGAATGTTCACATCTGTTAATGATGAGTGATGTAAATGATGTGAATGTTCACATCTGTTAATTTGTGAAACAGTCATGCAATGTATTACAGATGTGAATGTTCACACCTGTCATATTATGTTGTTGTTAACATTCACATCTGTGTTATTTAAGTTAACAATATAATAAGTATATAATGTTCACTGCGAATGATGTTAATGTTCACATCTGTCAATGTGAATGTTCAGACCTGTCATTTTATGTTGTTGTTAACATTCACATCTATATATCAATGTTCAATGTGAATGATGTGAATGTTCACATCTGTTAATTTGTCAAACAGTCATGTAATGTATTACAGATGTGAATGTTCATACCTGTCATATTATGTTGTTGTTAACATTCACATCTGTGTATCATTTAAGTTAATAACATAATAAGCATTTAATGTTCACTGCGAATGATGCTAATGTTCACATCTGTCAATATGAATGTTCAGACCTGTCATTTTATGTTGCTGTTAATATTCACATCTGCCTATCATTTAAGTTAACAATATAAGCATATAATGCTGAGATGAACATTGACATCTATTGAACATGCAAATCAAATACTGTTCATGTGAACATTCTCATCAACATCAAACATAAACAAACCAAAAGTGTAGTGGTTACCAAACATGTGCTTGTAAAGATGAATGCCGAATCCTCCAAACTTGGGTTGACTAACCCTTGTAGTTCAAGTAGAATTTCACCATATGCATCTATCACCTGCACAAACAGAGGGGTGGCAGTACATTATTTGCAGTGTCTTTACAGTGTGTGTGTGTGTGTGTGTGTGTGTGTGTGTGTGTGTGTGTGTGTGTGTGTTTTGTACATATTTACGATTGCCATACGTTGTTGGTTATTGATTCTTCCTTGATGATGTGTATAATGTCATCAAAATACACGTCTTTAGTCTTTGAGTCCCCTCGCCACACAAGCAACCTGTGCATTGTGATTACAGAAAACGTTAATGTCAACATTGCACATTTATAAAATGATCTAATCTATTAAGTACGTATGTGAAGCTCAACATCAGCATAAAAATAAATTCAGTTGGGGATATGTAAGATCACTTACTCATCACCACCGTTCTTGTGCAAATTTTGGACCTTCTGATTGTTGAGTTTGCTCATGTTGGTCCAAACCTTCAGTTTGTTGTTCAAGGTTAACTTCTTGTACTTTGTTGGGTGCTTTTTTTGTGGATGCTTGTCTAAATCTTGTGCAATTTGGACTGCATGGGATTGCTCTTCAGCTCCCTCTTTCCCTTTCTTTTGACCAGGCAAGTTGGGGTATTCAAACTCATCCAACCAGTGCTCTTTCCTTACCTTCTGCTTGATGCGCTTTACCCACGATGGTGGGCTGATAATGTGTTCCAAGGCTGCAATGGGATGCTTGTTAAGGCTGTCATGAGCCTTTTGTGCTTCAACTTGAGTGATAATGTGGATGGACTGATCATCAAAAAGGTCTTGAAAAATTATTTTTTCACATTTCAAGTTGATGACCAACTTTGTCAACCGCTGAATTTTTGTATCTTTCCACTCCATGCAATTCTTGATGTCCATGTCCATATTGGATGGGCCCGATTGGTCAAATAGTTTGGCTTCAAGGGCAGCAATCACCCTTGCCCTTAACTCCCACGATTCTTCCAACTGTTTGTATTTCGTTTCCCATTGTTGTACGAGACCCCAAGCTTTTTGGTTTTCTTTTATAAGTACATCTACAATGTCCGGCTTACTTGGTTGTGCTATGATGATACCTCTCTCAGCATTGGGGGGTGTTAAAGTTGGTGTTGATGTCATGTCCAACATCATTTAGGTCCATTGCATCACCAGAAATTCCATCACTGTCGTCACTGCCTTGATTGTCTTTGCTTTCATCTTGCTTTGCTGGTGCACTGGACAAAACCTCAAGTTTGGGCTCCACATTTAATTTTGTATGATGGTACATCTTTGCTTCAGTTGGGGATGCCATCAGCTCGCCGCCATATACTTGCAGTTGGAAACATTATGTTAGTTACATAGTTCCTTGTCTCACTATGTGAATGAGCACAATATTTTTGGTTGTACTTCTACTTCATTTAAACCAAGCTTAGCCAAAGATATGGACTTCATGTTGGTATGAAAGGCTGTGAGGTCCCACTTCACACATCGCGGAATGGCATTAGGGTTGCGGGATTGTAAGATTGTTGTATGCTCACACAACCAGTACTGAAACAAATAACAAACATCAGTAATGTGAATGTTCATATAAAATAACACTAATGTAAATGTTTACACCAGTGGTCAGTAATGTGAATGTTCACATCAATTAACACTGATGTGAACGTTTACACCAGTGGCTAATAATGTGTGTTTATCCATTACTGAACAGTAATGTGAATGTTCACATTATTGATGTCAACTTCCACACCATTGCCTAGTAATGTGAATGTTCACATCAGTAATGTGAATGTTCCACATATGTTTTGGTGCTAACATCACATCAATCTACATTGATGTGAATGTTTACACTAGTGTCTACTAATGTGTGTTTGTACATTATTGAACAATAATGTGAATGTTTACATCACTGATGTCAACTTTTACACTATTGCCCAGTAATGTGAACATTCACATCAGTAATGTGAATGTTCCACATTTGTTTTGGTGCTAACATCACATCAATCTACATTGATGTGAATGTTTACACCAGTGTCTACTAATGTGTGTTTGTACATTACTGAATAGTAATGTGAATATTTACATCACTGATGTCAACTTCCACACCATTGCCCAATAATGTGAACATTCACATCAGTAATGTAAATGTTCCACATTTGTTTTGGTGCTAACATCACATCAATCTACACTTATGTGAATGTTTACACCAGTGTCTACTAATGTGTGTTTGTACATTACTGAACAGTAATGTGAATGTTTACATCACTGATGTCAACTTTCACACCATTGCCCAGCAATGTGAACATTCACATCAGAGTGGGCAGACCTCGTAAATGTTCATATTAAACATAGAATAAGTTTTATGAGATTTACCATTAACAACATAACACATTCAGTGACTCATCCTGGTTTTCCCCGGTTTTGGCCCACTGAACCCATTAGGGTTGCCCGGATGCTCTCAGCCCAGTCATACGCGATCATGTTGCCTAATGAGTCCATGAATGAGTAGAAAGCACATCCAATTGTTTCTCCGGACGTAGAAAAGAACAGCTTGACGCATGCATACATACAAACTAATCTTGCGACCTTTTCATTGTCTTGTTTCTTTGTGCCCTTTAATGCTTCGTTCAGAATTTCTCATATTTTGGTAGCACTTAACCGACTAACATCCTTGCACATTTGGTGTATGATGCCGATCGTTGGTTTTGCACCATAAGAGAGGTCCATCGACTTGGTGCTGCAGTCTATCCCAAAAATAAGTGATACATCACTTCTAAAAATCTGAATGCTCTTGTCCCCGATGTAAAACCTCCCACTAGATGGCTTGAATGTCTGCACTATACGTATAATGACATCATCGTATTTCATGCAATGGTTGAGGTCGACTTTATTACTGACCAAATAGTCAAATAAGGGCCAAAATGGTGTTTTTCTAAGGCACTTTAATTGACCACTTGTGAATTTTGTATCCTTCAACAGTTTCACCAATCCAGTTATATTTGACCGGTAGTTAACCTTTTTCATGTTTACTTGTTCAGGACCAGCTGTTTGATCGGGTTTGCTTTTGGCACGCGATTCCCCTATTTTTCGTTTGCCATCAAATCTACGAGGAAGACCTGTTTGTTCAAATAAGAACATATAATTGGCTGAAAAACAGAGGGTGGAACCAACAACACCAACAAGTCTGACATTGATGTCACAATGTGAATATTTACATCATATTCCATCACATTGTTGAGTGAAGATTGGGGATTCTATGGACATCAACAATCAACAATATCCACAATGACAGTAATGTGAACATTCACATCATTCTACACTGACGTGAATGTTCACATCAGTATTAACTAATGTCAGTTTATCCAGTAATGAATAGTAATTTGAATGTTCACATCATCTATGTTTACAAAATCAATTCCGAAAACAATAACAGTTATAGGGTAATGTAAATGTTTACATGGGTGATCACATTATGTTATAATTGGCTGAAAAACAAAGGGTGGAACCAACAACACCAAACAACACCCAACAACACCAACAAGTCTGACATTGATGTCACAATGTGAATATTTAAATCATATTCCATCACATTGTTGAGTGAAGATTGGGGGTTCTATGGATATCAACAATGATAGTAATGTGAACATTCACATCATTGTACACTGATGTGAATGTTCACATCAGTGTCTACTAATGTCAGTTTATTCAGTAATGACCAGTAATGTGAATGGTCACATCATCTATGTTTACAAATTCAATTCCGAAAACAACAACAGTTATAGGGCAATGTAAATGTTTACATGGGTGATCACATTATGTTATAATTGGCTGAAAAACAAAGGGTGGAACCAACAACACCCAACAACACCAACAAGTCTGACATTGATGTCACAATGTGAATATTTACATCATATTCCATTATATTGTTGAGTGAAGATTGGGGGTTTTATGGACACCAACAATCAACAATATCAACAATGACAGTAATGTGAACATTTACATCATTACACACTGATGTGAATGTTCACATCAGTTTCTACTAATGTCAGTTTATCCTGTAATGATTAGTAATGTAAATGTTCACATCATCTATGTTTACAAATTCAATTCCGAAAACAACAACAGTTATAGGGCAATGTAAACATTTACATGGGTGATCACATTATGATTGAAAAGCAGAGGGTTGAATGGTATTGCTTACTTTTGTTCCTCATGGTGGGTGGGTATGGACCACATTCAGTCGATGAAATAAACTCAGTCCAATGACGGGAATTTTAGAACGACGAAGCACTCTCCTTCCGATGTAAACCTTCGCAGTGGTGAGATGAAGAGGAATCTAGGGTCGAAGGTGGACGGTGGACGACGACGATGGTGAGGCAATGTGAATCTAGGGTTACGGTGAGACAATGTGAATCTGGGGTCGGCGATTAGTTTTTGTTTTGGAAATTTTGTGGATTGAATAGTTGGAATGGAAATGGGTTTTCAGAATCGATTAGACACGGAAGAGGCGGAGGAGGGTTATTTCGTCCTTTTACAATTAATGGACCTAATGGAATATTCAAAAATAGTTTGGGTTTTATGGAATAAAACAGTTACAAATAAGATTTATCAAAAAAGAGCTCATTATTAAATATAAAAAAATAAACTTGTATATCACTTATATTTTACATTTAACATTAACATTAAATTACTTTTTACCATAAAATGTAATGTGATGTGTAGCAATTCCAGATTGCCACCTGTCTTTACTCCTAGACAATTCCGAATGATCCCCTGATTAATGCTTCGGACCCCTACTGGGGGTCGACCCCAGTGAGGTGGCGCGTTGGGATTGGTTAAAAAAAAAACTGTTTTTTTTTTTTTTTTTTTTTTTTTTTTTTTTAAGTTTCGGCCAGTGAGGGCTCGCCACCTCACTGGGGGTCTGCAGCAGGGCTGTGATCCCCTCTCTCTCAACAAAAAAACATACAATAGCCAACGCGTGCTGTCACTTAGGCACAAACTTTTCATACAGATTGTTAGAGGCCCCACACTTGCTTTGTTGTCTTGTATGGTGCGTTGTAAGGTATGGTATGGATGAGTAAGAGTGAGGTCTGGAACGGGGATTTGGGGTGGCTGGTATGTATAGTGGACAGTAGTTATTGTTGTGTAATTAAATAGATTTATTTCGATAATATATTAAGTAAAATATTTTGATAATTTGAACCATTCATATTTTAGAATACATCAAGTAGAATATATTTGAAAAAAATCAAATTAATCGGATATTATTTATCCATTTATCCGCTTATATTTGTATTCATTTTAATACTTTAAATCACAATTGTTATTTATTTTTGTATTTAATACTTTAAATCACAATTGTTATTTATTTTTATAAATACAGATGTGAGTAGATGAATTAGTAAACGATATCCGATTAACTTGATTTTTTTGCAGGTATGTTCTACTTGATGTATTCTAAAATGTGAACTGTTCGAATTATCGAAATGGATCTATTTAACTGCACAACAGTGACTGTTGTATACTCCGCACAACAGTCACCCCCAAACCTTTGAAACAGAGTTATAATTTCTTTTTTAAATGTTTGTCATCTCCAAGAAGTTTTTATAATTTGAGTCGCAATAATAATAAAATATTTGTTATTTTTTTTTAATTTTTTACATATTTAATTATATAAGATTTAATTTTATTGTCATATTATTATAAGTGAATTTATAGATTTAAAATTATAAATCTCTAATATTTTTTTTTTCTTACTATATCTATGGTATTAGATTAAGCCTTCGTTTGGCAATGACTTTTTTAGTTGATTTTTTGACTTTTTGACTTTTTAGCCTGAGATTTTTTTGTTCGTTTGATATTCTTGATTGGCTTTTTTGACTTTTTAGCTTTGGAATAGTGGATTTTTTTTTGTCTTTTTGTGATTTTTTTGACTTTTTTTGTCTTTTTGTAATTATTTAGCCAAAAATAAAAACCAAACACCACCTAACTAAAAATTGAATTTTGATGTCCAAGCCTGTTGGGGGATTTGATAATGAATTTGAAAAAAGAAAAAAAAATGATAAGTGTAATGTAAATAAAATATAGGGAAAATTATTTATAAGTCCTATTAGGAAGACTTATGCTACATATGGTCTTATTAAAAAACTTATGTTTCCATAAGTTCTGTGGGAAGTTTGTTGACACATTTACCCTCAATATTAGTTGTTAATATCATAAATAATAGTAAAACCATATATAGGAAATTGAATATTACCATAGATCATATCTATATAAATGTAACGTAACGTGACACCTACATAAACGTAACGTGACACCTATGATCTATGGTAACATGCAATTTCCTAGAAATTGCATGTTACCATAGATCATATCTACATAAACGTAACGTAACGTGACACCTATGATCTATGGCAACATTCAATTCAACATTCAATTTCCTATATAGGAATATAGGAAATTGAATGTTACCATAGATCATATTTACATAAACGTAACGTAACGTGACACCTACATAAACATAACGTGACACCTATGATCTATGGCAACATTCAATTTTCTATATAGGAAATTGAATGTTATTATAGATCATATTTATATGAAATGTAACGTGACACCAACATAAATCAGTAACATTTTCACATTCAATTTAAAAAAATAAAAACTCATTAAGTTTGCAAAACGTAACGTGATACGTTACGTTACGTTTATATAGGTGTCACGTTATGTTTATGTAAGTGTCACGTTACGTTACGTTTATATAGGTGTCACGTTACGTTACGTTTATGTAGGATATTATGGAATACATTCTTATCTAAATAGGACTTGAGACTGTATAAGAAATTACACAGGATTTAACCTACCATAAATATCTGAAAAAAAACTTATATTTATATTTCATATTTTTTTTTCTTTTTTAAATTTCTTTTTAAATCTCTTAACCAAATCTAATGCAAATAAATCGTGGCCATAAATCCAACTAAACTGTCTAATCCACCCACAAAAACAAACTGATAACAAGCCGAGTTAATAGGAAACTTCTATGCATACACCTCAAAAAGGTGGGTTTCATATGTTACATTTAGTTATAATTTTTATAGATTTAATTATAATATATTATGTTATTAGTTATAACACATTATGGTCATGTTTGATTCACAAGATTAATAGTGAAGTATTAATAATCCTATTAAATTAGTATGGTATTCACTATCCAATTGGATTAATATCCATTGGATTAATAATCCCACCCCTACCCCATTACTAATAATTCTACAAATTTGTTGGATTAATTAACCATTGGATTAATAATCCTAAACCAAAATGTTAAAACAAACATAGGATAATTGGGCCCACGGATTAATAATCTCAATCACATACTCTAATCCACCCAATCAAACATGCCATATGAGATTGATTATGATATTATTTTAATTATAATTGAAGAATTATTTGATTATATGATGTTTAGTTATAATTCATATTTTTTTTTTATAATTATAACTCATATAATATTAAATTATGTCATTTGTAATAATCAAACTTATAAATAACCTCACTTGTATATGGTATATTTTTTTTTTGACAGATAACCTTATCCAAGTTAATATTAATATATGCTTGCACTGAATTATTTATTTATACAGTTATAAAAATTAATTAACAACAACATAGTATACAAAATATAGAAAATGCTATAAATTCTAATTTTTTTTTTCAAATAAATGATTAAATATTTCACATAAATATACATCTACAAAATTACATATCAACACTCATATAAAATATTTAATTATTTATTTGATAAAAAATTTAGTATACATAAAATATTACACAACATCATAAGTGCGATATTATAGGTTAAAGAGTCATCAATCATCAGCAAATGCATGAACCCAAAGCCCTATATATACTCCTCGCTCACCCTCCAACTCTCCTCACTCCTCACACAACCATAAACCACAGTGAGAGAGACAGAGAGAGAGAGAGAATTGCATTTGTTCAAACATGCCGTCTTCGCAAGCTCTAACTCTGGTCTCCAACTCCACTGTCTTTCCACACCACAAATCCACTCTCGGAGACCTCAAACTCTCTGTCTCTGACCTCCCAATGCTCTCTTGCCACTACATCCAAAAGGGTTGTCTCTTCACTAACCCTTCTCTCCCCATTCACTCCCTACTCTCTCTCCTTAAACACTCTCTCTCTCTAACTCTCACCCACTTCCCTCCTCTCGCCGGCCGCCTCTCCACAGCCCCCGACGGCTCCGTCTACATCTCCTGCATCGACTCCGGCGCCGACTTCATTCACGCCAATGGAAACCACATTCACATCATAGATATTCTCTCTCCTATTCATGTACCCGAGATGGTCAAAGATTTCTTTCCATTTGATCGGACGGTCAGCTACGAAGGCCATTTCAAGCCGATTTTGGCGGTGCAGGTGACGGAGCTAGCCGACGGGATCTTCATCGGCTGCGCCGTTAATCACGCCGTCACTGACGGGACTTCGTTTTGGAATTTCTTCAATACTTTTGCGGAGCTTTGCAGGGGAGTGAAGAGGGTTTCGAAGATTCCGGAATATCGAAGAGAGTCGGTGTTGATTTCTGAAGCGGTGCTTCGATTCCCTAATGGGTCTCCGAAAGTCACTTTCTCGGTTGATTTGGAGTTGCGAGAGAGAGTCTTTAGGTTCAGCAGAGAATCTCTTTTGAAGCTCAAAGCTAGAGTAAATAACAAAGAAAAATGGATTGAAAACGAAGAAATTAACTCCATTGAATTAATGGGTAAGCAAAGCAATGATACCCTGATGATCGATCATGGCAAAAACAATCAAATTCTCGGGAATTTGATCAGAAACAGAGAGCCAAATGAGATTTCTTCGTTCCAATCGCTATGCGCGCTGCTCTGGCAAGCGGTGACGCAAGCCAGGAACTTGCCGGCGGGGAAAACGACGACGTTTCGGATGGCGGTGAATTGTCGTCACCGGGTCGAGCCGAAGCTCGAGCCGTACTATTTCGGGAACGCGATTCAGAGCGCGCCGACTTACGCCGCCGCCGGCGACGTGACGTCCAAGGATTTACGGTGGTGTGGCGAGCAGCTGAATAAGAGTGTGGTGGCACACGATGATGTTATGGTGAGGCGGTTCGTAGAGGATTGGGAGCGCGACCCGCGTTGCTTTCCGTTGGGGAATTTTGATGGGGCGATGATTACGATGGGTAGTTCGCCCCGGTTTCCTATGTATGAGAATGATTTCGGGTGGGGCAGACCCATGGCCATTCGGAGCGGGCGGGCTAATAAGTTTGATGGGAAGATATCGGCGTTTCCGGGTCGGGAAGGTGGTGGGAGCGTGGATCTTGAGGTGGTTTTGGCGCCCGAAACTATGGCGGGTTTGGAGTCGGATTCGGAGTTTATGCAGTACGTTACGGGTTGGTGAATGGTTACCGGATTTGTTTGTTGTTGATGGGTTTGAGAACGGTTGTGTAGGTTATGGGTTTGGACGGTCTGGATTTAATCGTGTGGGTAGAAGGATGAGAGAAGACTTTTTGTCAAATTGTGTTGTTTTGTACCATTTTGTTAGTTTTAATTCATTAATGAAAACTGGTTAATATTAATGTGGGATCTATACTATATATTAAGTAAACGAGAATTTTTAACTCTAAATTTTATAGGAGCTTTAATCTCTCAATCTAAATTTTTTAATTTTTTGATTTAATTTTTTTTATAGCATTTATTAACCTCTCCCAACTCCCAAGTCTTATTCTCATAATAACACTTTAATGCATTAAGAACAAGCATAAAAAAAATTCTTTGAAATTCAACACATATGAATTTCTTGAAAAGTCCCAACACATATGATTATTATCTCTCATAATAACATTTTAATGCATTAAGAACAAGTACAAAAAAAATTTCTTAAAATGTCCAACACATATGATTATTATCAAAATATTAAACTTTAATATAATAATAAAAAAAATATTTAATTCCTTGAAAAGTCCAACACATATGATTATTATCAAAATATTAAACTTTAATATAATATAAAAGAGGGAAAAAAAAAAGACATTTAAAAAAAATTTTAAAAATCACAATTCACATATATGCCTTGTGAGAGTTCCGATCTCCCAATTTAAATTTCCTGACTTTTTTATTTAAAAAAAAAAAATCTTAGCATTTATTAACTTTTCTCAACTCCCAAATCTTACCTACATAATAACACTTTAATGCATTAAGAACAAGTATAAAAAAATTCTTTGAAATCCAACATATATGAATTCCTTGAAAAGTCCCAACACATATGATTATTATCCCTCATAATAATACTTTAATGCATTAAGAACAAGCATAAAAAAAATTTCTTGAAATGTCCAACACATATGATTATTATCAAAATATTAAACTCTAATATAATATAATAAAAAAAAAGACATTTAATTCCTTGAAAAGTCCAACACATATGATTATTATCAAAATATTAAACTTTAATATAATATAAAAAAGGAAAAAAAAAATACTCCCTCCGTCCCAAAATATTAGTCCCTTATTCCATTTTTCATTGTCCCAAAATATTAGTCCCTCTTCAAAAATCAAGTACAAAAATAATATAAATTTCCTATTTTGCCATTCTTTTAAATTAATAAACAATATAAAAAGTACAATTATGACATTGATATTCCCCAAAAATGTACTATCAAAAGGATAATTTTGGAAAATCAACTTTTTGCAAAAGCAATAATTGTACTACCAAAAAAAGTTGGATTCCCCAAAAGGGACCATTATTTTGGGACGGAGGGAGTAAGACATTTAAAAAAAATTTAAAAATCACAATTCACATATATAGATAATTGTAAATACAATCCATGCATAGCACGTGTGATATGCTAGTCCTATATATTAAGCAAAAGGGGATTTTTAACCCCAAGTCTTATGGGAGCTCCAATCTCCCAATCTAAATTTCTTGATTTTTTGATTAAAAAAAAAAAGAACTTAGCATTTATTAACTTATCTCAACCCCCAAGTCTTACCCTCATAATAACACTTTAACGCATTAAGAACAAGTATAAAAAAATTCTTTGAAATCCAACACATATGAATTTCTTGAAAAGTCCCAACACATATGATTATTATCCCTCATAATAACACTTTAATGCATTAAGAACAAGCATAAAAAAAATTTCTTCAAAAGTCCAACACATATGATTATTACCAAAATATTAAACTTTAATATAATATAATAATAAAAAAGGACATTTAATTCATTGAAAAGTCTAACACATATGATTATTATCAAAATATTAAATTTTAATATAATATAAAAAAGGAAAAAAAGAAGGCATTTAAAAAAAAAAAAAGACATTTAAAAATCGCAATTCACATATATAGATAATTGTAAACATAATCCGTGAATTCCTTGAAAAGTCCCAACACATATGATTATTATCCCTCATAATAACACTTTAATGCATTAAGAACAAACATAAAAAAAATTCTTTCAAAAATCCAACACATATGATTATTATCAAAATATTAAACTTTAATATATAAAAAAAAAGAAGACATTTAATTCCTTAAAAAGTCCAACACATATGATTAATATCAAAATATTAAACTTTAATATAATATAAAAAAGAAAAAAAAAACATTTAAAAAAAAAGGACATTTAAAAATTACAATTCACATATATAGATAATTGTAAACACAACCCGTGCGAATATTTACATTGGTGATGTAAATATTTACATTGATGGTATTAACATTTACATTACGGAACATTCACACTGTAAATGTGAATATTGTTAGGGATATTTTTGTAACTATGCCACTCATAAGACTTATTAAAATATAAGAAAATAATATGAACTGAATGAAACATAAGTAGCTGATAAGAGATTTATAAAAAAGTGCTCTCATTTTGAAACTATAAAACTTTGTTAAACTAAAAATATTTTCTAATTTACAAAATTGTGTAAATTTTTTAAAATAATTATAGAAATAATCATTACTTAGGGTTATTTTGAAAACTAATTATTTTAGTTGATTTTTTTTATTTTTATTATAAAAAAATTGTGTAAAAAAAAAAAAAGAATAATAATTGATTTTTTAGTAATCATTTTTTTATTGCTTAATTAAAAAATTAGTTTCCAAACTTGTCCGGACAACGGTTTAATATTATAAAAAAGTACCAACACATATGATTATTATCTCTCATAATAACACTTTAATGCATTAAGAACAAACATAAATTTTTTTTTTCAAAAGCGTTGACATATGATTATTATCAAAATATTAAACTTTAATATAATATAATAAAAAAAGACATTTAATTCCTTGAAAAGTCTAACACATATGATTATTATCAAAATATTAAACTTTAATATAATATAATAAAAAAAGACATTTAATTCATTGAAAAGTCTAACACATATGATTATTATCAAAATATTAAACTTTAATATAATATAAAAAAGGAAAAAAAAAGACATTTAAAAATCGCAATTCATATATATAAATAATTGTAAACACAATCCGTGCATAGCACGGGTGATATGCTAGTTTGTCATTATGAAGAATCAAGCTGGAGCTATGACATTCATTATCATAGCCATCATTTGATATGGGTTATCGCATTAAAATAGTTATACAAACATGAGATAAATTGAAAAATTAATAAGATAAAATATTATATTTAATTTATAATTATTTTATTTTTTTTCTTACAAAAATTAAAAAAAATTAAAAAGTATAATCTAAACGAGACTATTTCATATTAAAATAGTCAAAATATTAAAAAATTAACTCATTTTCCAAATGAAACTATAGTGTCACAATGAGAATAGCGACATAAATTATTAGAAGTTCAAGAGTTACGTCTTTATAAAATGAATAAATTTAAAATAACTTTATCGAATTAGGAACTCAAAATAGACTCAACCCAAGCATGGGGTCGTACACTCAATATTTGGTTTACATAATGAAAACATAAAAAATGCATATAAAAAACTATCATATAGTTAAAGTTTATTTTGAGAATGACTTATATCATACTTAAAATGAATAACTAGATAATACATTCATACATTCATGAAATCATTTCTCATATGAAGCGCACAATAGAATTATGATCTAATAAGATGATTTTCAAAACTGGAAATTGAGAGAGAACTAATTTGGTTTATAATGCATTTTAATGTTGTTTGTAATGTTAAAATTTGAGGCAAATCATATTAGTAGTTTTTGTAACTTATCTTTTGTGTCCATTTGACTCATATAATTTTTTATTTTTTATTTTTTTTGTATCAGTTTTATTTTTAATTTTTTATGTTATGTCAATTAAATTTAATTGGTAACATTCTTTAAAATTTTGGGAAATTTATCGGAAAGTCCTATGTGACTAAATTATGGTCCGTTTGGTCCCTTGAATTTTTTGTTCGTTCGGCAAGTCCTAGTGTGGTGTGATTACGTTCTGGGAAGTCCCTTTTTGAATGTTTGTGATTGGTTGTTTGACGGATATGCCCTCCCGTCGATTATGGAATTTTTGTTCTGTTTTGGTACATGTAATCCCGACTTTGTGGGGGGTGAGAGTGTTGAATATTCGTTGGTAATGTTTTGTAACTAGGGTTTTTGTTTGTAAGTGCAGTCGTATTCTCTGGCCATCATCAATTTTGCACTTGACGTGAACACCATCCGGTGGCACACAAGTATGTGGTTCATTATGCATTCTTCAGTGATCCCCATCATATGTCCTATACATTCACGACAACTTTTATGACCCAGTGATGGTTATAACGCAGTGTATGGGATGGGAAATCATTCATTGACTAGTTCATTTTTCAAAAACTCATGACTTTACGGGGTAGCTTCATTCCAAACCGTGACAGACAGTTGGGTTTTCAATAGTATTCATATGTTAATTATTTCATTCCATTACGGCAGATCTTTTTCAGATGCTTAACTGTGCGTACTTGTGCACAAATACATGTGCATTTTACAAATGGAAGACTTCATGATGCTTCTATGTTGTTATCGGTCCACAAATGTCGCATATAGTTTGCAACCGTTAGACACAGTTGCCGAACTTGTCCATTATGTGTGTTCCAAGTTTGACGGGCTACTTCCGGGAACAATTTTGTTGTTCTACAAGATCCCGAGTTACAACAACTTCTCGTTACAGAACGATGTGGACATGTGGAATATGGTTTGCCTTGCCCGTTCGTTCTGATTGCAGTTAGTTGACGTGATCATTGAACTTCACCAATGTGGAGGAAACAAAATTCCAGACAGTGACCACGCGGCTATTCACACCCACAACACCGCGGGAGACAAGGTACCAAGTGAGTTGGAAATGGACGACGAGGCAGACCTATTGCAATCATTTTGTCCGCACAAAGAGAAGGTATTCCTTTCCGCTCCTTGGGCCAATGGATTTACCCACATTGGACAACATTTCGAAGGTGGGGCTTCCGAAATTCGCAATGTCTTGCGAAAATACGCTGTGGAATGTGGCTTCCAATTCAGGTTTGTCAAAAATGACTCTGTTCGGGTGACGGCCATTTGTGCTATGAATGATTCGAAGGGCTGCACGTGGGCTATCCACGCACAGAAATTAGAGGCCAACAGATTTTTCTATCTCCGTAAATGGAACAGTGAACACATTTGCGGCGTTGCTGTCCGTACGTCCACAAACCCTCTTGTTGGTTCTGAACTTGTCGCAGACATCATAGCCGAACGTGTGCGGGATAGGCCACTAACATGTCCCACCGAAGTTATATTGGACCTAAAACAGGATTACAGGCTGGACATTGTAGCTCGACTTTTTGCGCTCTCTTTCGGAAGAATGAAATAGCCCTTACAGTTCGAACTCCACTTGTGTGGTGGTTCTGATTCTGATTTCACAAGTGCAATGTGAAACAGTGAAAAACACAAAAAAGAGTCTAAATCTGGCAAATTTGTTTGGAAAATCGATGTTTGAATCAAATGTCAAAAATGGACTGCTTTGCCAGATATCAGAGTCGCCACCTAAATATTTATTTTTGGGAAATTTAAAAAATCCATGACTCGTGCCAAAGGCCATTAGTCCGTCGTTACCAAAGTGTCTTGGTTCGGGAACTTAGGTATGAGAGGGGAAGGTCAATAATTGAATACCCCACTCACTCGATCAAAGATCGGCCTCTACTAATCATGATGTGATTTTTATGTATAATATATGCTCTTGTTCTATATGTAACATACAAGTATAGACTAATTTCACGAAAAGTTAGAACGTTTGATTCCATGTTTGTTTTGAAAAAAATGTTTTGAATATGTATCACTGAAAATGGTGATCTCATATATACATAAATCAAAGTATCCCAATTCAAGTGATTAGCCTTCATCCACAGGCATTCAAACAGGTATATCAAGTAAGCATTTAGCCTCATGGTAGTATGTTTGATATGACAGCAATCACACTTATGCAATATGCTAAAGCATAAAAACTTACCTTATGTCCGAAGGCGAGTCAAAAGAAAGTAAATAGTTAGAAAAAAATGCATGATCCTAATTAATGCGATATGGCTAATGCAACACATACAACGTGCAAGTAATAAGCTCGGCTATTAACATGGCATACGAGTCAATTCAAGGCATGTGATAGAGCATGTATTCAAGCAAAGAGTTTGAATTTGACATTTGAATAATATGATGAGCCGAACTTTTATGCATGCAAACGAATGGATGCAAATCATGGAAAATGCTAATTAAACATGATGTCCCTAATCTAACCATCATAAGCAGTGAAATAAAAGGGAGAAAGAATGGGAGTTGGAAGACATACAACTTATTACATATTTATCCTCACGAAGGAGGGTCCGAATGTCTAAATGTCCGAATAAATAATTATTACAAAACCGAATGAATAATAAATGAAAGGGGCTGTCTAATTTATTACAAGAATTGATGTAAGGCAAGCCTTGACACAATAAACTCGGTATAACGTCCGACCGAATTCAATTAATCATATTGGTTGTTTATGTCGGTTGTAATCCAATTTTAACCAATTTTATTAGCCTTTTTTTATTACCTTTCCATTTATTTATCTTTTTTCCTGTTTGTGCAAAAGTGATATTTACGTCCACTAAGTCCAAAATGCAATAAAGAGAAACAAGCATCAACTTAACCCGAGAAAATTTTCTTCGGGAGAAATTACAAAGGAAGAGTCAAATTTATTTACAAGCGATAAGGGATTCCAAGTCAAACTCAAGATGTGCAACAAGGACTAGTCAAACTCAAAAGAGTGATAATGACTTAGAAAAACCCAAACTTGAGTGATAATGACTTGAAATCCAAACTTAATAATAAGTGATAATGACATTTTCCTTGGTGATTTCCAAGGGTCAATTAGTCCCTTAAAAGTAAACACATTGATGAATAAAGAGAAATGAAAAATAAAAGATTGTGCTTTAATATAAGAACATGTATACATTTGGGGTAGTGAACCTCTAAAGAATTTAAACCGTTAAGTATAGAACGTTTTATGCTTTTGGTAGTAAATCCCCTAAGAGATTAAATCAGTAAGCATAGAACGTTGTATACTTTTGGTAATGAACCTCTTAAGCATAAAACATTTTATGCCGTTGGTAATGAATCTCCAAAGAGATTAAACCATTAAGCATAGAGCGTTTTATACCTTTGGTAATAAATCTCCTAAGTAAAAAACGTTTTATGCCTTTGGTAGTGAATCTCCAAAGAGATTAAACTATTAAGCATAGAGCGTTTTATACTTTTGGTAATGAACCTCTAAAGAGATTAAGTCATTAAGCATGTAAGAGTTCCTTTCTTATATTTGAACCACAATCTTAATTTTTCACAACTTTTTAATCGAAATAAGCAAAGAATGGAGAGAGGTTGCAGAGATGATTATGCGAAATTGATTAATTGGTTAGTACAAACAAACTTAATATTTAAATCATAAATCATTGAAATAAATTAAACAGCCCCCTAAATAGCATATAATAGTGCTGGAATTAAGTTACAGAAAGCGAGTAAAATTAAATAGCCAGAGGTACTATTCACCGCCGGAGGACTATTCATCGTTGGGGTTACTATTCATTGCCGGAAGTACTATTCACCCAGTGGAGTAGATTATTTAAAGTAATAAATTACAACAGTTTATATACAATATTTAAATTACAGCAAATATGTGGGTGGTGCAGCCATCCCATTAAAGCGATAAAAAAAAAAACAATTATAAAAAAAAGTAAATGAAGTATTTAAACAAATTATATCACATTTTTAAATTAAATGAAAATTTGTGAAAACACTACACTAATTAATTAACACTGATTAATTAATTAAATTCTAATTAACTAAACTAATTAGCTATTTAATTACACTAATTAATTCATTATAAAAATTCTAATGAACTAACTATTCAACGAAAACTAATTAATTAATTGAACTAAACTAATCAATTAAACAAATTATATCACATTTTTAAATTAAATGAAAATTTGCGAAAACTCACCTTTTGGGGAAATGATGAATTTTCTGAGTCACAAACTTTCTTTTGATTACTCTCAAGTCTGTGGAATGTGTTCTCACTTCTTAGTCCAAAATTTGGAATTACAGCTTTAGTGGTTGTTTTTTTGAATGGTGTATTAATGAAATGGAAATAAAAATATTAAAGAAAATATTTTATTTTCCCTCATTTCTTTTTTTTTTCTTTAGACTTTTTTTCTCTCTCTCTTTTTTTTTTTCTCTCCTTTTTTTTCTTCCCCAAAATTCCTTCTGCTCCAGAATACCTCTTCTTCCTCCAGAACCCCCTCTTCCTCTTCCTGAAGCTCTGCCTTATAGGCATATAATAATAATAATAATAATAATAATAATAATAATAATAATAATAATAATAATAATATATATGAAACATTCACTTGATGTCGGCATGCCGACATCAACTTTTATTTTTATTATTATATTTTATAATATATATAATAGAATATATATATATAATATATAAAATATCTAAAATATATAATTTATACCAAAATACTAAACATATAATACTAATATAATTTTATATAAAATACTAAACATATATATAATAATTTCAAACACATAATATAATGTGTTTTATTATTTTTTTTATAAAATATACCAAAAATATGAACAAACACATAAAATTATGAAAAATTACAAAAATACTAAACTAATAAAATATTCAGTATTTTAAAATAATTTGGCCATAATGGTGAAGGTTGGGATTAAAGTTCAAATTCCATTTCTTTTACTGAGGATTCTGTGAGAAACACATTCTAATTGTCATCATCGGGTAATCAAAAGAAAGCATCCAAGTCTTAAGGTCGGTCAAAATGGGGTGTCTACAGACATCACGTACCGTGTGGCGTGGCTAGGAGTCGAAAAAGCAAGAGGTGAACTATTCGGTGCACACTCCATTTCGTTCGATCAGTTGCGTTGGTATAGTACTGCGATAATAGAACACAACCCCGGAACCTACATCAACATTGAATATGATGACCACGCACACCAGTTCATACGATACTTCATATCATTCAAAGTATGTATTGACGGGTTCAACCATTGCCAGCCATTGCTTTTCCTCGACGCCACGTTCCTTAAAGGACGATTCAAAGGGTTTTTACTTGCCGCCACTGCGAAAGATGGGAACCAAGGTCAGTTCATTCAAACTTCCACAATGACATTGCAACATTGACATGCACCCAAACATATCACGTGCATAATTTGTATCGTTGTCATTCACCTACACTGTCAAATTTTTCATAACACACCTTCTGCACCTAATAATATCAACCCCATAATTACTTCCGTTGTGTAGGGATATTCCCTTTAGCTTATGTGGTTGTTGACTCCGAAAACACAGTCAATTGGTCTTGGTTTCTTCAACATCTTGCCCAGGTGGTGCATAGGAACAGACCCCTCACATTCATATCAAATAAGAATCTCGGGCTGCTTGAAGCAATGCCCACCATATTCCCAAATGCAGAGCACGCTTTCTGTCTCCAACATTTACAAATGAATCTAAGGATAGACTGTGGTACACAAACAGTATGCATCGAGCGGGTTTGGTAAGCAAATTACGCCATCACGCTTACGCACCAACTGTTACCGCCTTCAACCATAAAGTTGAACAATACCATAAATCAAGACGTGCAATAGTATCTGAATTCTTAGCAAATGCACCTCCACGACATTGGGCAAATGCATTTTTCAGGTACGTCACAATTGTTACTCACATCATTCACATGTACCAAACATATTAACATACATGTCATATTTATTTTCCAAAAATGCCACCTTATTTACAGGGGGTGTCGTTATTGTGAGCTGTGTTCAAATGCTGCTGAATTATTCAACTCATGGGTGCAGGAAGCACGCAACCTCCCAATCACAAGAATGATTGACAGTATTAGAGCGAAATTAATGCGACAAATGGCAAAGTGTAGACTTGCAGCCCAAACATGGACTGGCACAATATGTCCCAAAATGGAGTCCCGTCTTGAAAAAGCATTCAACGAAGGGAGGTCATAGAAAGTTAGCCAATCTAACGAGGACGTATATGAAGTCCACTCTTTTCCGTCGGTCACTGTTGACATCGGACACCGCACTTGTTCATGTTTCAAATGGCAGCGCAATGGGTTTCCATGTTCTCATGCCATGGTTGCCGTACGGAAGAGCGGTCGGGATTTGAACACTTTGGTTAAACCGTACTTCCATGTCAGTGAATACCGTTCAACGTACGACGCAACCATTTTCCCAATTCCTACCGTGGAGCAACCGCCATTTAACCCACATGATTACGTTATCTACCCACCCGCCGTGAAACGTCCACCTGGTAGGCCAAAGAAGAAGAGAATTCTGTTGAAAGGAGAGCAAGTTCAGAAAATCAGATGTGGCCGATGTGGACGCATGGGGAACCATAATAGGAAAACGTGCAATGAACCAATTTAATGACGACGTCATAGTCGGACCCGTCTACAATAATACCTTAGCTAGTTAAATATTTTGAACAAGCACTAAATAAAAGTCATCCGTATATGCAATGTTGGCTGGAACAATTATATTTGCATGGCTTTTTTTGGGTAATCGTGTGCGACAACACGACCATTTTTCTGTTTTTCTAATATTTAACAACATTTGGTAATCTCAGTTATTAATATCTTTTTCCCGTCAAGTAATTTTGCAAGTCTTAACGCCACAACATACGTGGTAGTATTGTCCCACACATTCATAAGTAAAAAAGCATCGTATTCCTTGACGCATTTGTTGGCTTTTTAAAATGTTGCAACCACACCTAAATTTATGGTTGCGTGCAAATGTGTGGTGTAAGCAGGTTTCAATGTGTATATGTGGTTTGTGGAGGCGCAGAAGGTTAGAATGCCAAAAAATCACAATTGTAACACTTGTTGGGTTACAAAGCCAACTTCGGGTGTTCGGTAGTTTTACGATGTAATGGTCATTAAAAATGGTACTTTTCAACTCCAAAACTAAGT
Source organism: Camellia japonica (assembly GCA_030407325.1). Classification (NCBI taxonomy): domain Eukaryota; kingdom Viridiplantae; phylum Streptophyta; class Magnoliopsida; order Ericales; family Theaceae; genus Camellia; species Camellia japonica. Next base: position 181,651,355 of record JAPPVO010000002.1, on the reverse strand, counting down.
CGTTAAATTCTGTACATTACGTATTTTGTACCGGCTGGCCATCGCAAACTGCCACGCTGACCATAAAGTAACACACGTAGGTCAGTAGGAATGTTCGTGTAACTACTCCTGAACGAGCTTTGTGTGACAATAGTCTCAACAAATTACAATGTGAACCTGTCCTACAAGCAGTCAAACTCAAATTTAAAACCCACACGTAACACATACACACATTCATTACCCCTTAAAACAAACACTTGCACACAACACGTACTACGAATCATGGGTTGTTGACAACCCGTCAACGCGAACAAAAACATGTCAATGACACCCTAAACCATACGTGACATTTCATACACAATTCACAACACATACACATCACCACAAAGTTAAAACATCAACAACTTTAATCCTTACAACTTAGTTTCGTCATTAAACCATTTCAACACTTACTACGAATCGTGGGTTGTTACAACCCAACAACGCGAACAAAAACACCCCAATCCATTCGTGAAATTTCACAAACAATTCGCAACACATACACATCAGCACAAAGTTAAAAAAATAACAACTTCAATCCCCACAACGCATTTACGTCATCAAACTACATAAACAAAATGTAACGTAAACTACACATATAAACCAAAACGTCAATATCAATCTATGATTATGTCTACCAAAAACATCCCTAACATAAACCAACGCCAAACTGAAACTGCAAAACAACCGAAACATATGAACTATCCAAAAATAGGGAACTATTAAATGTAATTGGGCATAACAATGTTACTTAAAAAATACTAACTTAACACTACTGCTACAATTATTCATTGTCCATAGTTACGTTATTTTAACCCAAATGCCGTCACCCCACCAGTCGGCCCATGTTGCTCGCTACGCCACGTACATGATCACTTACGAAAACCCTTACTAAGTTTGATCGCAAAACACTACAGTTACCGCCTTTCAAAGAACGCCCCACTCCACGTGATGCACATATTGCCACATTATAGCGCAAACGATGATTGCACAACCCATGCTGCAACAAAAAACACACTTCTGTTACGTCAACACCATACGTATCACATAATACACAACTTCAGCATCATTACGATTGAATCTGATTCGCTTACCTGCCGGACGTTGCTGGGGGCACTCGACGACTGATTCCACTGTCATGTCAAACTCTTGCGTTCCAACCATTTGTTCCAACCCATGCGCTACCATTGATTGCCGCTACACGTCTGTGGCAATGTTTTTCTGCACAATGTCATACAACCAAAACAGAAACCATTACTTAACACTACATTAATATTACAACCCGTGCAAATAATCCACAAGTGAAATTAACTCACCAGTTTAATAGCCTCGGCATAATGAACCCCACTGGTCCCAGACCTATTCCTCATGGAATTATATTGCTTCCAACTTCCATCCTCAGTGTCGTACATGTAGACGTCCCCGAACCCCGGAGGGTTAAGTCCCGTTCCGTTCATATTGGGGTCACTACAGTTCAAGGACTCAAATGTCACGGTTCTTAATCTTGAACCAAAGAGTCCAAATTTGGCAAATCGATTTTGAAAACAGATTTTTTTGAAAGAAGTGCCAAACATGGACTGCTTTGCCAGATACAGAGTCGCCACCAAAATGTTTTTTTAATGGGAAATTTAGAAAACCCTGACTCGGTGCCGAAGGCCACGTGTCCGTCATCACCAAAGTTGCCTCGGCTCGGGAACTTGGGTACGATTGGGGAAGGTCACTTCGTGAGCACCCCCGCTCGCCCGGTCAAAGACCGGCCTCTACTAACCATGATATCTGATTTTGAAAACATTGTGCGTTCTTATTCCGGTTATTAGCCTAGATTTACTATGTGATGCGTACAGCATACAAGTATAGACTGGATCACCTGAATTGGAACAAAACATTTCATGCTTGTTTGTTTGAAAATGGTTTGATGGTGCTACTCGCAAGTAGGCTAAGACGTGGATTTGCCACCCTCGGGTGGGCTTAAGAAAACATGATTTTGCCACTATCTAGTGGGCTTTAAAACAAACATTTGATGAATTGTTCCAATCCAAGTAACTCAACCTCCACCCACAGGCATTCAAGCAGTTATATCACATAAGCAAATAGCCTCATGGTAAGCATGCTATCATGGCAGTCACTCACACGCATGCAAGGATGCTAAAGCATAAAACTCACCGAGTACTCCAAGCCAAAACAGAAGCTCATTAGAAATCATGCATGATCCTAAATATACAGAAATGCCTAATGCAACATATACAAAAATGCAAACTATAGCAGGCTCGGCTATTCTAAACATGGCATATGAGATGCAACAGCTATCATGTATTCAACTTGGAATTGAAGTACAAATGCAGTTTGTATGATGCGCCGAGCCCGGTGCGTGCGAAACAGATGAATGATGCAAACATGCTGTCATACTGTATGCTAATTGAAATATGCCCTAATCTAACCATCATAAGCGGGTAAATAAAAGGAAAGAAAGACGTGGGGTTGGAAGACATACATCACACTCACGCACACTTATTACAATTATGCCCCCGCGCAGAGGGTCCGAATAAATAATATAGTCCCGAATGAAAGAATAATACAGTCCGAATAATACGATTCCTAATTAATTAACAAATTAACTAAGAAAGCTGTAAAACTGGCATGCAAGCCAAGGACTGCCTTGATTCTGATGAATGGTGTATGTTTAGGCTGCCTTGCGCGGAAATCCACTAGGATGCCCTAATTAGCCTCTGTTTGCAATTATTTCTTGAAAAGCGCGCCAAGCCTCGGAAGACCGCTGATTCTTGATATGCTGCAACAGAGAGCAGGAAAGGGGCATAGCAATGTATTTTCACAAATGTATGCATGTCTCGATCCTCGGGCCACCAATCACGCATATCGATGCATGATGGCCGAGGAGTCGAATTGCACAACTCAATATAGGATGAATGCATATGGAAGCTACAACAAAACCTAACTCCATCATGGATAATCCGGAGTGTCGGGGACTTGGGAATTGAGACACGTTCCGTCACTCGGAGTGCGAAACGCACCTCGTTTCCCGTGCCCGGGCTAACTCCTATCCCGAACACAATGCAATATGCATGATATGCATGAAATGCAGCTAATATACAATCCTAACATACACAATGTTATGGAATGGCATACACGCTACACGAGGTAATACACAACCGGGCATACACAATGCTATGGGTGAAATGGCATACGTAATGCAATAATGGGCTTACACCAACATGAGAGAGCCTGAGCCACACTCACACAGGAGGCCATCAGATGAAAACAAGATACCTCGAAGTGCGTGCCCGCGGGCACGCAAACCGAGAACGGACCCTCAGGCACCGAAATGCCACTCTAATGAGACATGGCAAAGACATGGAATATGGTATGCAACATGCAAAAACCAGTAGCAAAATGAGGGGTAAAACAGCCCCGAAACCCGGTAAAATGAAACCCGATGCATGGAATGACCCCGAAACATGGTTTTGGTGCATGAAATGGCCTATAGCTATACTAAACATGCATAATCTGGACATGGTGTGAAAAAGAAGAAGCAAGGCAGCCCCAAAATAAGCATCTTTACAGTACAAAACATGGCCAAACAGCAATCACAAGTAGGGCTAAAATGGCATACAAAAATGGCTCCGCAAGGGAGGTCATGAAGCAAGTGATAGATGTAAAGCCAAATGGAAAAATACCTTTCTAGAACACTGAAGAGGGACTAAAAATATGAATATTTACAGTAGATGACAAGCCTCAAGTCAGTATGAAAACATGCTCAAAATGCAATGCAAGAAATAGGCCAACAAGAGGCTATAACATGAGGTATACAAATCATTCACCAAATAGCCAAAGACCCTTAATGAGATATGCCAAGAAGGTCAAAATATGGCTATTTTCAGTTCTGATCATGGCCGAAAACAGAAGCTAGATAAGCCTAAAAAAGCATGCAAAAATGGGGGCCAAAGAGGGGTATAATGGTAAGTGCTACATGGAGGCCCCCAAAAGTGTTGAGCCCTTCTAAAATGTTGTAGAGGGGCTCAAAATAGGCCTATCTACAGTTTACATCAGGCGCCAAAACAGATCACACACAAGCTAAAAATATCATGCAAAATAAAGGCATTCAAGAGGGTATTGAAGCAAGTGCATCATGGGGAGCTCAAACAGTGTTGAGCCCTTAATGAAAGATGAAAATGAGCTCAAAAGAACACTACTTTCAGTTTTGGTCGAAGCTCAAAACAGCAGGCAAATAGGGCTAAGAAATGAGGCAAAAATGAGCTCAAAAGAGGGAGATTGACACTTACCCTTGAAGACCAACCCTTTTGCTACCTCTTGGACCAAAAATGTTGCCTCCTAGCCTCTGAAAAACTCCCCAATCTGCTGGAAATGGAGTAGTGGTGGTGATGCTTGGTGGTGATGAAGAAAGGGTAGGAACTTGGATGGTTTTTGAAGAAAATGAGAGAGATGGAGAGAGATATGATGCCAAAGCTCAAAGCCAATTTTTTTCAACCCCAAAATATGACTTTGGCAGCTGGTTATATGGACAAAAAGGGGGAGTAGCAAGGGGAAAAGGGGGAGGGAAACACCCTAACATTTCCATCCAAAAGTTATCCCCCCGGATACAGAATCTTGGGGGAAATAAAGGTCACATCTGAGGTACAGCAGGTGTAAGGAAGCTGGCCGGCCAACTATCTCAGTTGCAGGTGGCTGGCCGGCCACCCCCCGTGGCCGGCCGGCCAAGGGCAAAAATGGAAAGTTGATTTTCTGGCCGGCCACCACATATTGGTGTCCTCCCAGGTGCCCTCAACACAACCATGTGGTTCAAAATTGGCAACTGTAAAACAGGAGAGAGAATAGGCCATTTTTAGGAGGGGCTCAAAAGGGGCAAAAGGAATTACTGGCCGGCCATAGACTTTTAGGGTCCTCCCATGTGTGTACAACACAAATATGTGGTTTGGGTTTGAAGAAAGTGGCCCTAGGGTGGTCAACATTGGCTCGGAAGAGAAAAACGGGCGTCGGAGGGCGTCGGAGGAATATAACTGGTTGCTGAGACAATTGCTGGCCTCCCACCCTTCAGTGACCTTCCTGGTGATAAAACAGAGGTACCTGCCAAAAATGAACGAAAACCGATGCGAAATGAATGCTCGGGGGCCAAAATACGCAGTTCGGGGTCCCGAAAACAGGCCGTTAAGCACCGAAAGTGGCATTCGGCCACGAAGTGGGTCTCTCAGACCTCAGTGTCCCTCAAAAGGGAGTAAATAAGATGCATGCCAAAAATCGGAGCAATCGGAGATAGTTAGGCGGTCCCGAACCGAGGCACACGGCCTGACGGCTCCGAAAACCGGGAACCGGGCTCCGAAATGGCAAAATGGCCTACGGCCACTGAGAGATGGTCTACGGGACCTCTCCCTCCCTTCAGGAAGAGAAACAGAGAAAACCGAGTCTGGTTCGCAGACCGAGACAAGGTACAGAAGAGGGTTCGGAAGTCTGGAGGCAGGGCTCACGGCCGTGACTCTGAGACTTCTGAACGAGCACAATATGCAACATCACTAAGCGCTCCATCGGTGACGTCTGAGTCTTAAGGTCGGTCAAAAATGGGGTGTCTACAGTTGCCCCTCTTTGATAGAACTCGGAAGTCACAAGTGACGGGAGTGAATGTCAAAGCCCAGAGACGACCCATTTTTGACAAGGCCGAAGACTTAGACAATCATACAAGATACACAGAGATATGCCCGCAGGCGTGCCCGCAGGCAGGGGCAAAATGCAAATGATATGCGGGAAGATTTGATAATTGGACTTACACGCTACGCGAAGCGCGGTTTGAAAATTGGACTTATACGCTACGCGAAGCCGGTTTGAGAATTAAGGATTCATGCAATACACTGTAATGTGGTGGCTAAAATGCAATGTAATAGCTAAGAGGTAAAGGTACCTTACAGGGGTAATTGGCAATGACTTACCTCATGCTGCTGGGATCTCTCGCTTCTTCTTGATTGAATCGCAGGTACTACTTTTCTCCCTGACTATGGTCGCAGCTTTCCCTATTCTCCAACAGGGTGACAGACTAGGTTGGATCAGTATCCAGAATTGAGGTGCATACAGATGCTATCTCAATCTATGGGGCTGCCATACAGATTTCAAGCCGAGGATATATCCCTGGGTATTTAAACCAGACTTTAGTCCCGGAAATCCCGAACCTTTGCGTTCTAGGCATGAGCCATTCGAACTCTAGTTTCCACCGTCTCAGTTGGTCTCCTAGGAACTCACCGCAAACACAGGCAGGTGGCTATACTAGACCCCCGGAAGTCGTTCGGGCACGACAAACACCAAAGGAATTGCACCTTTAGAGGATTTAAGGTCTCCTAGACCGGAGAGTGCACAAGACAGTGTGAGTAGGGTGAATGCATAAAGCAGTGTGATACAGGTAAAGTGCGCAAGATAGCGCGATGCAACGCACTAACAAGTGCAGGCGAGATGCGCAAGGTAGCACGATAAAATGCATGCACAATGCAAGTAATGTGCACAAAATAGTGCGATGCGCAAAATAGCGCAAGTGAAATGTAATGTACTAACAAGTACAGGTGAGACGCGCAAGATAGCGCGAATGATACAATGCACAAAATAGTGCGATACGCTAAACAGCGCGATTGATTTGAAATGCACAAGATAGTGCGATGTGATATGCAAAGCACAGGACTGTGCGATTGAGGTGCGCAAAAATAGCGCGAATGTAAACTGCACAGAACAGTGCGATGCGCAAAATAGCGCGAATGTAAACTGCACAAAACAGTGCGAATGAGGTGCGCAAAATAGCGCGAATGATAAACTGCACAGAACAGTGCGATGCGCAAAATAGCGCGAATGTAAACTGCACAAGATAGCGCGAATGATAAACTGCACAAAACAGTGCGATTGAGGTGCCCAAGATAGCGCGAATAATAAACTGCACAAAATAGTGCGATGCGCAAAATAGCGCGAATGTAAACTGCACAAAACAGTGCGAATGAGGTGCGCAAAATAGCGCGAATGATAAACTGCACAGAACAGTGCGATGCGCAAAATAGCGCGAATGTAAACTGCACAAGATAGTGCGATTGAGGTGCGCAAGATAGCGCGAATGATAAACTGCACAAAATAGTGCGATGCGCAAAATAGCGCGAATGTAAACTGCACAAAACAGTGCGATTGAGGTGCGCAAAATAGCGCGAATGATAAATTACACAAAACAGTGCGAGTGATTTGAAATGCACGAAACAGTGCGATACGCTAAACAGCGCGAGTGATTTGAAATGCACAAGATAGTGCGAGTGAGATACAACCACAAGATGCACAAGACAATGCAAGCGAGATACAAAGTGTAAGTGCACAAGACAGTGCGAGCGAGATAAAATGCACAAGAAAGTGCGATAAAATGCATCTTCTATGCAAGTATGGGGGCATTTTCTATGCAAAAGATACGGGCATTTTCTATGCAAGTATGGAAGCACATTCTATGCAATATTGAAAGCAAGCATATTCTATGCATGAAACAAGCAAAGCATATTCTATGCGGAATCGAAAGCAAGCATATCATAACGATGTGCGGCACGCATGCAACAATAGTGTATATGAAAGTTCACATTCTATGCAAATAGAGGAGCATCAGATATGTACTCTGGTGCCTCTGATTTACCTCTTAGAGGACTTTGCAACACACTCAGCTCAAAAAGGGCACACCCTATTCAAATTGGCGTGAGATAACATCTGCATGTGAAACCCTCTGGTGCTGCTTGGACTGCCATTCTGACTTGAAGCAGGCTTACACTTGGGGTCGAGACACACTTATACTCCAGAGAAATGGCAAGGCCTGAGAAGGTGCACCTGGAATGTAGTCTCGGATTTTACTAAAGTTGAGACATGCTAAGATGCTCCAAATTTTTCCTCTTTTCTTTTGCTTTGCAATCCGGAACCTAAATAGCTTCAGATAGTCCTTGCTTTACTATTCTGACATGACCTGGGTTGAACCCTGCGGCTTTATGAAAGAACCAATTCTGTTTTGCACAAATGTGGAGAATGGCACAGCACTCTGAGCACAGGATGATTTTTCTTTTGAAAATGAGAAAAGGGTTCTCAAACGGGTATTGAGCCTACAACTGACCACAGCCAAAACGCCTCAACACAGAAAAACAAAAGGTAAACGACCTAAACACAACGAGACACACTCGGGACGACTCAAAGCAGGAATCGAGACAAACAAAACAAAAGACACGACACACAGACGTATACAGGGAGCCTGTTTCACCGGGTATTGTTTCCCACCTTTCTTATTTGTGTCTCTCACACCGCTCGGCACTCAATCTCTTGTTTTCTGAAAAAGCCCTTTTCTCACTTTTTCTCTCATCGCACATCTCTCTATTCTTCAATCTCTCATTTTTCAATCCCTCCCCTGGGTGGTTGATGGATAAACAGGGAGTTGCGGGCTCTTGCCCCTAGCATGCTGCTAGATCTCTTTCTTCCGTTCACAGCTAGTAAATTCCTCCCATAGAAGGGTTGCGCTACAACTGAGTGTGTAGCAAATCTGCAGCTAACATCGGTTGATGATGCTTTGCTGGGGAGTTTGGACGTGATAAGATCTGTCCAGATGATGGAGTGGAATATCTTGCCCCATTCCAGTTCGTGCTTCGCACTCGGCTTGATACCTCATTGCTTGGAGGGTGAGAGAGCTTTCAGCCCTTTGTTGTGCCCTTTTCTGGCGAATACGGTGCCCTTTCCGGCAAGTAGAGTGCCCTTTTTAGCAAGTATTTTGACAAAGGGGAAAAGACAGAACACCTGACTCAACTGTGCCCCTAGTTCATTATTTCGACAATTTTTTGTTTTTGCTTTCCACTAAAACAGTTTTGACCAAAATGAGAGTTAGATCAACATGCTTGTTCGATTTTTGATTTAAAATCATGCAAGTTAGGTTATGAGCACTGAAAATTTTCCTTTTTTTAGGTCCAAGAAAAGGGGCCAGTTTTGAAAAAAAATGGAATAGTTTTTGAGAGAAAATCAGTCAACCTCAGTAAAAATTCTCAAAAACTGTTTTTGCAATCGGCCACTGCTCAACGAGCATAGAACCCACTCTCGAGATGCACAACCTCAAATCCGAAGAAAAATTGCCCCTTGCTTGAAGAGAGTTGCATGGCAACGGAAAGTTGCCCCTTCTTTGAACGACACCGCGGCGCATTGAATGGCAACGGAAAGTTGCCCCTTGTTTGAATGGCACCGCAACGCATTGTAGTCAGTCCTCAGAGTGACGAGCACAACCAAATCCTTAGATACAGAGAAGACAAAGATGACCAGAACCATTGCATGGACACAATCAAATTTGAAGTGTTTTACGGCTGGACTTCAGAATGAAGTTGCCTACGTATCCCAAAGATGGGAATCAAGCCTTACATAGTTCGGGGTTAAGGTACACTCGGGTATTAACCTCTCCTTTTTAGGCTCTAACTTTTGCCAAGGCGCCCGTCGCGGGTTTTCGACCTTGCGAGCTTTGTTTTTCTGATTCTCTTCTTTTTTTCTTCTTTTCTTTGCATTTTCTTCATTTTTTCTTTTTTTCTTTTCATTCTTTGCATTTTTTTTTTTTTTTTGCTCTAACTTTTGCCTGGGTCGCCCTTCCGGGTTTTCGGCCCAACGAGCCTCTCAAGGGTAAAAGTGTAGTTTTGTCCATGTCAAATGGTTTTGAGATCCTGAAGTCATCTGAATCCAAGAGAATGGCTGCTGTTCGCTGATGATGCAGGAGTCCATCCAATGGGGGCTGAATTTGCCCCTGGTGTTGTGGATCGGAACTCAGTTTTTCTTCAGCAATACTTTCTTCTTCCTCCCTCTGGGATTTGGCATTCTTGCCAGTCTTCATTGATTTGCAGGATGATCCGTCTTCGGCTCTTCGAGCACATCTGACATCTTTGCCCCTAATTCGAAGGGTACTTCTGTTCTAGCTTTGCAAGCTTCTTCTGATCTTCTTGATCCGACTTTCCTGGCCTTTTGTTCGAGGGCTGCTTCAAATCCGGCCACACAGGCCTCACATTGTGGTCGACCGTTGAACACTTTGAATTAAGGTCCAAGGTTTGAAAGCAAGGGGTCGAGTCTCGAGGCTGAGAGCGATCCTAGGCTGCACAATCTCAAGAGTGATTCCACACAGGTCTTCGCAGGACCGCGCAAAACATTTTGTTTTTGAAAATTTTTAAGAAAGCGACAAATCGCTCGCGCTGAAGATAGTGTGAAACCAGTCTGGATCAACCCAGGGTCCTTCTCAGTACTCACACTAATAAGCATGATTTCATTCATTAAGGGCTTAGCACGCCTCTCTTTCTCTCAGTTTGATCAAAGTTTTGCAAATCCCGAGGAATTCCTCCCTCTTTGTTTTTACCACAGTGTTCAAAAAGTTTTGAAAAACTTAGGTCATTACAATGACTTCAAGGCACAGAAAAGTAGGCAAAAAGTAATGTCGTTTCGTTCAAACTCTCTGGCACAACTGGCACAAGGCAGAAGCAAGCACAAAAGCGTGAAAAAACCACTGCTGTTTCATTCAGAATCTGCTGGCACAACTGGCTCCCTGGCAGAAATAGACTCAAAACAAAACAAAAAGACAAACGCAAAACAAAATGGTGACGCCCGAGGTAATACCCCCGGAATCACCTGACTCCTATACAACAAGACTGACTCGATACATCAAGACAGACCCAAAAGAGACTGACTCAAAACAAAAAGACAGACTCAAAACAAATCAACAAAACTGACCCAACACCCAAGTCAGAAAGCACAAAAACTGGTATTTGCACATTGCTCAGAACAGTGCGTGCCATCCACCATATCTGGAGTAAACTGAGCGCTGCCCGCAGGTGGTTCATCCCCCGATCACATGGTCACATTATCCCCCAAGTTCACCGACCCAGTGCCGATAGACTTTGCTGAGCTCGGCGGGAGGATGACCCCGTTGTCAAATAAATCCTGTACTTCATGGCGAAGACGGAAGCAGTCGTCGGTAGTATGGCCAGTTTGCTGATGGTATGCGCAGTACTGGGTAGCATCATGCGTAGCCGGAAGAGGGTTCGGGAAAGGTCGAGGCTCAAGGGGTTTGAGATGGCCTTGTCCAACAAGGATTTGGAGAGCTTTGGACAAAGGCATATAGAGGGCATGTAAGACCCTCCGACCTCGGGGTTGGTACTTCTGGGTTTGTGGATTTTTGCTGGACGCACCAGGAAAGGGATTGGCAGGTACTGGCCTGGCTTGCTGATCTCTTCCGAGTGGAGGATTAGAGCTAACAAGATTGCCCCTGGTATAACGGCCCTTCTCCCGGTTTTTCCTTTGATTTAGACTGCCCCCAACTTGAGTAGCGAAAGTGTTATCCACAGCTTTTGCAACAACTGCGAGGACTCGCTCTTTGTTCAGTCCCTCGGCTTTCAAAGCCTCAACAGCAAACATAAGATGTTCATGGGGATCCATGCCCGCCCCTGCCTTTTTCTTTTCACTCGCCTCCACTTTGCCAAGGGATTGGCCTTCCTCAAATGCAGTCCGTCCCAAGACTGGGGGGCCTTTTGACACGAAATTCCCAGTATGTGGTGTGGTCGACGATGGAGCCAATGTTCCGGAGGCCAGATCGGTCACAGTTCTCTGAAGATCTTCGATCATTCTCTTCAGCTCAGAAGTAGTGGGTTCACGGGTTTGAGATGATTGAGGTTTCAGAGCACCCATATACATAAGTCCATACTTTCTGGGATAAACACCTCAGGTTTGGGTAGATGGGCCGGGGTGATGTATATGCTGGGGTCATAGATGGATGGCAGTATATGGATGAGATTGAGGTAGGCAGGAGATGTTTGGTCATTGGGGTCTGAAGGTGGAGCTATCGTCCGGTTGTCGATGAGATTTTGGACCTCATGACGAAGGCGGTAAACGGTTGGTGCCATGACCGCGCTGCTGATGGTACATACAGTACTTAGCGGGGTTATGTCTGGCTGGGAGTGGGTCGGGAAGAGGTTGAGGATCGAGGGGTTTGAGATGCCCTCTTTCCATCAGGACTTTTAGTGCGCTAGTCAGGCTCATATGGAGAGGGGTGAAAGTTCTGCCCTAGGCTCGGGCTGGGCTGGTTGTTTGTAGGCTTGGTTTGGCAAAAGGGTTGGCTGTGGTGACTGTGTTGATTTCAGTGGGTTCGGGAATAGTGCTACTTCCGGCATTGGTACTCCCTGCAATCGCCCTCCTTGTCGGTTCACTTGTTCTGGGAATGATCCCGCTGTTGAATGCATTCTCGACCTGAACCCCAAGTTCATGCAAACTTTTGAAAGTGAATAGCGGAGCCACTATCAACTTTTGCAACATATCATGCTCGAGGTTTCGCACCATCATCTGCACTTGATCCCTCTCAGAAGGGCGGTGATCTGTCATCTGTGCTGCCTTTGCTCTCCACCTCGCAACAAATTTCACAAAAGGCTCTTTGGGTTTTGGCGGGTTGCTTCAAGCTCTTGGATGGTCATTTCAACTGGGTATTGTAGGAATACTGATTGACAAAGGCCTCAGCCAATTCTTCCCAGTTTTGCTTCACTTTGTCCTCCAACTTAGCGTACCAAGTGGCTGCTACACCGACAGATTCTCTCCATACAGAGAGAGTTTCTGTGGCTTAGTCAGACCCATCGGCTTTAGGACATCCAAGAAAAGTCGGAATGTACCATTGGATCCCCAGACCCGTCGAAACGGTCAATATGTGGCATTTTGAATCTGTCTAGGAGCCGGACAGCAGACTCAGTGTGCCCATCCTCAATGTCGGGAATGGAGTTAAGGCCCTGTGCCTTTTTGAATTGCTTCTCAAGGTTTGCAATTTTCACTGCGGTCAGATCGAGGTCATTAGCATCAAGGGGATAAGCCTCTCATTAGGCTGCACCAGGGGCCTGAAAACTCGGGCTTGGGTCAACCTTTCTCGAGGATTCGGACCCTGCAAATCTTCAGCTGGCGGAAGTGGGTCAAAGTTCGGCTGGGGTCCCAAAGCTGGATATGAGGCAGATACCCCAGATGGGCGCTGCGTTTCAATACTGGTTTCAGCCTGCATGGCAGTTCCCTGATTTGGCGCTGTTATCACGGCCACAAATTCTTCCGAACCCTGTGCCATCACGGGTCTACTGATGATGTGACTGGTGATTGTCGGATCAGATGAACCAATGAGCCCTGTCTGGCCCCCTTTGCCTTGCCTCAGCGAAAGAACACTGGTTGCCCTTGAATTGAATCTCTGACCTAACAAAGTCTATCAGCACTAGTCCAATGTACCCGGGGGATTTCGGAGCCTTCTGAAGCTATGGTTCCAGGACTACCTAGCAAAAAGGAAAACATGCAGCATCTCAGCCTAACTTCACCAACACAGATACGAGCATAGTAGGATGACTGTGCCCTCTACTGAATTCTGCCCCCAAAATTCTGCCTGTAAACTATTACCCTCAGGTAAACTGATTCTCAAAATACTGAACTGGTGCCCGCAGGCCTGATGCCCAAACTTGCAAACTGATACATGCATTCCCGTAGAGACGCACTCTAAAGCACATAACAAGTAAGTGAGAGCCAAAACACCCCTATGTTGGGGTAGGGTTTCCCTGTCCTATTTTGTCAGGAGCTAGGGTTTCACTATGCACACAGCGGTTTCAAACAACCTATAAGCGGGTAAGCAACCTGTCCTAGTTTGGAATGGTCACTACGGATCCGAATATGCACTAGGTTGAATGGTCAAAAAGGGTGCCCCGGTAAAACCGGGGTTTGTGTTCCCATGCTGTCAGAGCCCAGAGCCGATCAGCCTTATGGACATGCCTTGACAAGACAAGCCTCCGGCAAATCGTTCGGGAATGGCATATGGCAAACACGGTGTCCTAGGCGCACCAATGCAAATGCAATGCAAAGAAACACACAAGTGTAGTCAAAACCAGATATCATAAGTTCGAGTCAAGTTCTCTAAATCCCCAGCGGAGTCGCCAGAAACTGTAGACGTCCCGAACGCCCCGGGAGGGTTAAGTCTCGTTCCGTTCATATTGGGGTCACTACAATTCAAGGACTCAAATGTCACGGTTCTTAATCTTGAACCAAAGAGTCCAAATCCGGCAATCGATTTTGAAAACAGATTTTTTTGAAAAGAAGTGCCAAAAATGGACTGCTTTGTCAGATACAGAGTCACCACCTAAATGTTTTTTTAATGGGAAATTTAGAAAACCCTGACTCGGTGCCGAAGGCCACGTGTCCGTCATCACCAAAGTTGCCACGACTCGGGAACTTGGGTACGATTGGGGAAGGTCACTTCGTGAGCACCCCCGCTCGCCCGGTCAAAGACCGGCCTCTACTAACCATGATATCTGATTTTGAAAACATTGTGCGTTCTTATTCCGGTTATTAGCCTAGATTTACTATGTGATGCGCACAGCATACAAGTATAGACTGGATCACCTGAATTGGAACAAAACATTTCATACTTGTTTGTTTGAAAATGGTTTGATGGTGCTACTCGCAAGTAGGCTAAGACGTGGATTTGCCACCCTCGGGTGGGCTTAAGAAAACATGATTTTGCCACTATCTAGTGGGCTTTAAAACAAACATTTGATGAATTGTTCCAATCCAAGTAACTCAACTCCACCCACAAGCATTCAAGCAGTTATATCACATAAGCAAATAGCCTCATGGTAAGCATGCTATCATGGCAGTCACTCACACGCATGCAAGGATGCTAAAGCATAAAAATCACCGAGTACTCCAAGCCAAAACAGAAGCTCATTAGAAATCATGCATGATCCTAAATATACAGAAATGCCTAATGCAACACATACAAAAATGCAAACTATAGCAGGCTCGGCTATTCTAAACATGGCATATGAGATGCAACAGCTATCATGTATTTAACTTGGAATTGAAGTACAAATGCAGTTTGTATGATGCGCCGAGCCCGGTGCGTGCGAAACAGATGAATGATGCAAACATGCTGTCATACTGTATGCTAATTGAAATATGCCCTAATCTAACCATCATAAGCGGGTAAATAAAAGGAAAGAAAGACGTGGGGTTGGAAGACATACATCACACTCACGCACACTTATTACAATTATGCCCCCGCGCAGAGGGTCCGAATAAATAATACAGTCCCGAATGAAAGAATAATACAGTCCGAATAATACAGATTCCTAATTAATTAACAAATTAACTAAGAAAGCTATAAAACTGGCATGCAAGCCAGGGACTGCCTTAATTCTGATGAATGGTGTATGTTTAGGCTGCCTTGCGCGGAAATCCACTGGGATGCCCTAATTAGCCTCTGTTTGCAATTATTTCTTGAAAAGCGCGCCAAGCCTCGGAAGACCGCTGATTCTTGATATGCTGCAACAGAGAGCAGGAAAGGGCATAGCAATGTATTTTCACAAATGTATGCATGTCTCGATCCTCGGCCACCAATCACGCATATCGATGCATGATGGTCGAGGAGTCGAATTGCACAACTCAATATAGGATGAATGCATATGGAAGCTACAACAAAACCTAACTCCATCATGGATAATCCGGAGTGTCGGGGACTTGGGAATTGAGACACGTTCCGTCACTCGGAGTACGAAACGCACCTCGTTTCCCGTGCCCGGGCTAACTCCTATCCCGAACACAATGCAATATGCATGATATGCATGAAATGCAGCTAATATACAATCCTAACATACAAATTATGGAACGGCATACACGCTACACGAGGTAATACACAACCGGGCATACACAATGCTATGGGTGAAATGGCATACGTAATGCAATAATGGGCTTACACCAACATGAGAGAGCCTGAGCCACACTCACACAGGAGGCCATCAGATGAAAACAAGATACCTCGAAGTGCGTGCCCGCGGGCACGCAAACCGAGAACGGACCCTCAGGCATCGAAATGCCACTCTAATGAGACATGGCAAAGACATGGAATATGGTATGCAAACATGCAAAAAACCAGTAGCAAAATGAGGGGTAAAACAGCCCCGAAACCCGGTAAAATGAAACCCGATGCATGGAATGACCCCGAAACATGGGTTTTGGTGCATGAAATGGCCTATAGCTATACTAAACATGCATAATCTGGACATGGGGTGAAAAAGAAGAAGCAAGGCAGCCCCAAAATAAGCATCTTTACAGTACAAAACATGGCCAAACAGAAATCACAAGTAGGGCTAAAATGGCATACAAAAATGGCTCCGCAAGGGAGGTCATGAAGCAAGTGATAGATGTAAAGCCCAAATGGAAAAATACCCTTCTAGAACACTGAAGAGGGACTAAAAATATGAACATTTACAGTAGATGACAAGCCTCAAGTCAGTATGAAAACATGCTCAAAATGCAATGCAAGAAATAGGCCAACAAGAGGCTATAACATGAGGTATACAAAGAATTCACCAAATATCCAAATACCCTTAATGAGATATGCCAAGAAGGTCAAAATATGGCTATTTTCAGTTCTGATCATGGCCGAAAACAGAAGCTAGATAAGCCTAAAAAAGCATGCAAAAATGGGGGCCAAAGAGGGGTATAATGGTAAGTGCTACATGGAGGCCCCAACAGTGTTGAGCCCTTCTAAAATGTTGTAGAGGGGCTCAAAATAGGCCTATCTACAGTTTACATCAGGCGCCAAAACAGATCACACACAAGCTAAAAATATCATGCAAAATAAAGGCATTCGAGAGGGTATTGAAGCAAGTGCATCATGGGGGGCTCAAACAGTGTTGAGCCCTTAATGAAAGATGAAAATGAGCTCAAAAGAACACTACTTTCAGTTTTGGTCGAAGCTCAAAACAGCAGGCAAATAGGGCTAAGAAATGAGGCAAAAATGAGCTCAAAAGAGGGAGATTGACACTTACCCTTGAAGACCAACCCTTTTGCTACCTCTTGGACCAAAAATGTTGCCTCCTAGCCTCTGAAAAACTCCCCAATCTGCTGGAAATGGAGTAGTGGTGGTGATGCTTGGTGGTGATGAAGAAAGGGTAGGAACTTGGATGGTTTTTTGAAGAAAATGAGAGAGATGGAGAGAGATATGATGCCAAAGCTCAAAGCCAATTTTTTTTCAACCCCAAAATATGACTTTGGCAGCTGGTTATATGGACAAAAAGGGGGGGAGTAGCAAGGGGAAAAGGGGGAGGGAAACACCCTAACATTTCCATCCAAAAGTTATCCCCCCGGATACAGAATCTGGGGGGAAATAAAGGTCACATCTGAGGTACAGCAGGTGTAAGGAAGCTGGCCTGCCAACTATCTCAGTTGCAGGTGGCCGGCCGGCCAAGGGCAAAAATGGAAAGTTAATTTTCTGGCCGGCCACCACATATTGGTGTCCTCCCAGGTGCCCTCAATACAACCATGTGGTTCAAAATTGGCAACTGTAAAACATGAGAGAGAATAGGCCATTTTTAGGAGGGGCTCAAAAGGGGCAAAAGGAATTACTGGCCGGCCATAGACTTTTAGGGTCCTCCCATGTGTGTACAACACAAATATGTGGTTTGGGTTTGAAGAAAGTGGCCCTAGGGTGGTCAACATTGGCTCGGAAGTGAGAAAAACGGGCGTCGGAGGGCGCCGGAGGAATATAACTGGTTGCTGAGACAATTACTGGCCTCCCACCCTTCAGTGACCTTCCTGGTGATAAAACAGAGGTACCTGCCAAAAATGAACGAAAACCGATGCGAAACGAATGCTCGGGGGCCAAAACACGCAGTTCGGGGTCCCGAAAACAGGCCGTTAAGCACCGAAAGTGGCATTCGGCCACGAAGTGGGTCTCTCAGACCTCAGTGTCCCTCAAAAGGGAGTAAATAAGATGCATGCCAAAAATCGGAGCAATCGGAGATAGTTAGGCGGTCCCAAACCGAGGCACACGGCCTGACGGCTCCGAAAACCGGGAACCGGGCTCCGAAATGGGCAAAATGGCCTACGGCCACTGAGAGATGGTCTACGGGACCTCTCCCTCCCTTCAGGAAGAGAAACAGAGAAAACCGAGTCTGGTTCGCAGACCGAGACAAGGTACAGAAGAGGGTTCGGAAGTCCGGAGGCAGGGCTCACGGCCGTGACTCTGAGACTTCTGAACGAGCACAATATGCAACATCACCAAGCGCTCCATCGGTGACGTCTGAGTCTTAAGGTCGGTCAAAAATGGGGTGTCTACAGTACACCACTAAAGACCAGTGCCCTAGGTGGCATAGGAGAAAATGTATGTAATGCGCACCCTTACTAGCGTGTAAATTAGTAGTCAAATATTTGAATCTTACGTCCATATTCTCACTTTTCATCACATCATGCACACGACCACCATCAGATTGTACCAAAACCAAAATCAGCATACTCACAAAACCAACCAACATATGTGACTAATGGGAACAAAAACAAATACATACCCAGCAGATGCTGCTGAAGAAATAAGAATTTTTCGGGAAATCTTTTCCTACATTCAACTTTTCTTGCTCGTCAAATAGCACCTCCGCGTACGCGTCAATAACCTACAAACATATATGCTCACCAAACAAACTAATCAGAACCTGACTCACTTAGACAATTACAAATACAAAATACATAACGTAACACTTACATTTTCCTTAACACCTTCATGTTTCACCATTACTTGAACGTTAGAGAAGTATACGACATTCCCATCTTTCCGTCCCACCCATATAACAGCCTTTCCCACAAGTTAAAACAAATAACATTAGTATATACACATGTGACCAACGTAACGCATTTGACAGTACTTGGTAAAATACACAAACATAATAACAGTACGCACCTATCACTATATCTGTCATAGGCAGCAGTGATCACATCTTTCTCTCGTTCCGACATCATCTTCCACACTATATTCTGATTTGTGATTCCAAATCCTGTGAATATCTTCTTCCCATCCACTATTGTCTCGACTTCAATCACATCCTCACATTGCAAACCTACTATATCACACCCAACCCCAATAGACATCGAACTGCAACATTTCTTTTCCACCTTACGCATCTTACCCCATACATCTGGGTACTCATACCCTGGCAACTTTAGATTTTTCCTCACTTTCTGCTTGATATTACGCACGAACGAGTTCACACCACCAGCTTTACTACCACATTCTGCCTACAAAGGTCTTATAACAACCACATCATTGTCATTCGGTTGCATGACATCATTTGTTGCATAACTGTCCACTATAGGGACATACGTGACGGTAGATGTGTCCAACACTATGCTATCATGGATTGGTGGGCTGTTATTACTGTCGCCTAATATGACATTAACATCGTCACCCACCCCTTTAACCCCATCTATTTTGCTTACGTTAACACTATTGAAACGTTGCATAACATTGTGCACAGCTTGCTCGGTGACTTGCTCCTCAAGGGCTGCAACAGTTTTTCGTAACTTTGCATTATCAGCTTCTAGTTTTTTGCATTCCTCATCTTTCACCCTAAAAATTCTCTCAAAAGCCCCTACCAAGTTAACTGCTTGCATGTCATTCTTCTGTTTCAAACGAGCAACTTCATTTTCCAGCTCTGTTATAATTTGGCTTGCAACACTATCCCCCAACGTCATTTTGGCTTCAGACAGATCAATGTGAACACACTCGTCCCGTCTAACTTCACTACTACACTGTTGTGTAGCTTGCGTACATAGCGCAGCATAATTCTCACCAGTTTCTTCTCCATGCCGTCCATTTTTCATATTTGAAACTGGCGTCCTCGGTTCGGTCTGTATGTTCCCGTAAAACTCGTTACCGAATTCAATGCCAAATACGTCCACATTTTCAGTCATGTTACAAACACCACCCAACACCGTACCCCCCTCCCCCGTTAGCACTCACTCCAACAACTTCTTCCACTCGCACAGAATCCCCTTCCAATATCATTAACTCATGCTCCTCGGTAACTAACTGTTCCATCACCACCTACAGTGAACAATAACACAATTAACCTATCACACATGTTGTAATGAAGATACATAACAGTTACACCACTAGAATAACTGGCGGCTCAAAAGAACATGCTAATCCAAAAAAACGTACCTCAAAGTTGTTTGGGCCAGATAGTTTCAAACCACGCAAATGTGATACCACCTCACCAATGTCCCACTTCAGAAACCTGGGAAATCTATGCGCATATTTGGTATGATACCCCTGTTCCATAATATGCTAAATTGGTCCTTAATTTGTATATGGTTTGTGTTTAACATGATTTTGTGTGCCATTATGTGATAATATGCGATTTTGAATTCATATCTGTTCACCGTAGGAATATCTATTTAAATAATCTGCTTTGAAAATTAAATTGAAGGCTTTATCGGCCACAGAACCCGAAATTGATTACGCCATTGTAATTGGCATAATTTTTAGAGCCTACGGTGAAATTTAATTAGGAATTGATTTTGATCGGATTAAACTGATTAAATTGATGATCTGAATGCCCTATTATTTTATATTAGAATAAAATGTTAGTGGGGCTTGTTGGATGTTAGGCATATACTCTCCTTTAACTCTATTCAACTCAAACATCTGAGTTATACACTTGAGAGAGAGAGAGATCCGGCCTTAGAGAGAGAAAATGGAGAAGAATTATGCAAATTTGGCTTAAAGCTTGGGAGTTTGAAGATTAAGCTCAAGATTTGGCTAGAACTTGGGTGTTTAAGACTTCTAGGTGAGTAATTATCCCTTGAATCATGGATTCTTGTTTGCTAATTGTAAATTCAGAGCTGAACAAGGAGAAAGAGCATGAGTTGAGTTAATTTTGTTGAATTGAGCTTAATATGTGCATGCATGTAAGAAATTATCTTGAAATTGCATGTTTGAGCACAAATATGTATAATCCATGTGAAATGTTAAAGGGAACTCATGTTTTGACCCCCTCTTCACCATATGAGTTGAGAATAGTGAGCATCTCCTACATGCATGTACAAATTATGGGAGTGTAAGTCTTGAACATTTGAATTTGAGTATGTTGGTGATGAGTTTGTTATATTTTGGGGGCATGCATGTGAATTAGTTGTGAATTGAGCTTTATAATGTTATAATCTTGCAATGGTACCATGTTAGTATGACTATATTTGAGATTTGAGCCATTGCATGCAAGTAATGTAGCTGGGAAATCGATTTGAAGCTCAAGAATGCAATTCTGGGTTTTCCAGAAATTTGAGACCCGCTCGAGCGAGAAACACTCCGCTCGAGTGTGAATTTCGTGCTCCCAGCACTTTTTGCAGAGTTGGATGTACGCTCGAGCGGGATATCTCACGCTCGAGCGTGGAGCTTTTGTAGACAGGCCTTCCGCTCGAGCTCTCTATTCCACGCTTGAGCGCATTTTTCATGCAACCAGCACTTTTGCAGGCTTCAAGGGTCCGCTCGAGCGGGGAATTCCACGCTCGAGCGGGGACCCTGTTTTCTGAAATTCTGAAAATGCATTCTGTGTTCTGTTTTTCCGTTCTCTTTCACTTGTGAGCACTCTTAGGCATATGTTAAGCATTGTAAATGAGTTAATGAGATAAGAATAAAGCTTAAAGAGGAATATGTGAATTAAAGAATGGATTGAACTGTTAGTGACCCGTTTGTGTTCATGAAATGTGTAGGGTCAAGTTCCAGGGCAAATCCACAAGCCGATCACTGTGAGTAATATCGATATCTGAATGCTTGTGAATGTCCAATTGTTTATTCCCTGATAAGCTTTATGAACTGCTAATTGGGATTGTGGACAAAAGTCTGACATGAATGAATGAATGGACCGAAGGTCGTTTTGATAGAAATGAATGGACCGAAGGTCGTTTTGACATGAATGAGTGGGCCAAATGCCGTTTTGATACGAATGTATGGGCCGAAGGCCGTTTTGACATAAATGATTGGGCCGAAGGCCGTTTTGACATGAATGATTGGGTCGAAGGCCGTTTTGACATGACTGATTGGGCCGAAGGCCGTTTTGACATAAATGATTGGGCCGAAGGCCGTTTTGACATGACTGATTGGGTCGAAGGCTATTTTAACATAAATGATTGGGCCGAAGGCCGTTTTGACATGACTGATTGGGCCGAAGGCCGTTTTGACATAAATGATTGGGCCAAATGCCGTTTTGACATGATTGAATGGGCTGAAGGCCGTTTTGGCATGATTGAATGGGCCAAAGGCCATTTCGACATAATCGAATGGGCCGAAGGCTGTTTTGACAAGAATGGAAATCTGAATGGGCCAAAGGCCAGAATGTTTGGAATTACAGTCACTTGATTTGTATTTCGTATAATTATATATATGTTAAATAAAAATATGAATTGGGCCCAAGGCCGTTTGGAATATGTTGTTCTACAATGTTATGTAAATTCTGTATTTGATATTATTCACTGGGCTATCGCTCACGCTCATTCATGTAATTGTAGGTGAGCCAAGAGATGCACAAACCCAGCTCCAGTGAACGTTGCCAGGAACAACATGAGTTTTGGAGAGTCAGCCTTGTGTCTCACGCACGAGACCCATCCTTGTCATATTTGCTATGTGTTTATGTTTTGTCTTATAGGCAAGTGTAGACACCCCATTTTTGACCGTCCATAAGACTTGGACGCGACTGATGGTTTGCTCGGTGATGAAAGATGTGCAGGGCAAAGGTTCAATTTCTTTGGCAAAAAGAGAGTCAAACCTCAAATTCATACCCCTTTTGGACCAAAACAATCTTGATCAAAAGATTTTAGATCTAAAAACCCTCTCTTTCAAAACATTTTGAAAATTAAGTTTTTACGATGTTCCGAGGCTCGTATTTTGTCAAATGTTGCGCTTTTCGGTAAACCGAGCAAGGACAAAGTGGGAATGAATGAAAGAGAGATGAAATCTTTGAAAAATCTTTCAAAACACCTTACTTAGGGGCTTGAAGTTGAAGAAAAGAGGAGAAGAAGGAAGAAATCCAGTTGGGGGAGAAAATGGGCATGAATCGTTAAGAGAGAATCGAACAGCCCTCGCCGAATCGGGCCTATTCATTCGCATACTTGGAATCAAGATATGAGGCCACCACCATTGGAAATAAGACTTCCGAGGCTTCATTTTTCACTCAAGAATCTCCTAAATCCAATTCCGAATAGGGGAGATATGGTTGATTGAAGTAGGGCATCACTCCGGTTGGGATCGACTCTGCGCGGCTTCACGGAAATGGGCATAACTTTTTCCACAGGAGGAATTTTGATGCAAGGTTTGTTCCATTGGAAAGCTAACTTCTGGGACTTCAATTTGGACACTTGAACGGCCACATTTGGACTTCCCAATCACCCAACGGCCACTTTTCTTTCCGGAAGCCCACTTTTTTTGTCCTGAATGTAGCTGGCCGGCCAGAAAAGCCAGAAAAAGTAGCTGGCCGGTCAGAAAACCCAGAAAAAGTAGCCGGCCGGCCACTTATCTAAAAAAAATGACTTTTTTTGCCCTTTTAAACTAGCCGACCATTATCTCCCTCCCAAGTGTGTTCTAGCCATGTATTTTGTTTTGCACTTCACCCATGTCCGAGGGTTTAGCCTTTTGGGGGGAAACTTAAATTAGTTTTCCCCCCCATTTTTCCCCCTCTTTTTCACCCCCTTTTGTCTATAAAACCAGGCTCCCCAGCTGTGTTTAGGGGTTAGAAATTTTGCCTTTAAGCCTTGTATGCATATCTCCCCTATCTCTACACTTCCAAGCTTCAAACCTCTCAAGTCCTACACTCATTTCTTCACCACCACCTAGCACCACACCACCACTCCATTCCAGCAGCTAGGAGGGTCTTCTCAGAGGCTAGGAGGCAGCATTTCTTGGTCCAAGAGGCAGCAAATGATTGGTCTTCAAGGGTGAGCAACATTTCCCTCTTTTCTAGCTCATTTTGGTATCATTTCTTAGCCCTTATTGCTTGTACATTTGAGCTCCAGCCATAACTGAAAGTAGTATTTTTTTGAGCTCTATTTCATCTTTCATTAAGGGCCTCTCACTGTTTGAGGCCTCCATTTTGCACTTGCTTCATTATCCCTCTTGTATGCCTATTTCTTGTGTAGTATTTTAGGCTCATGTGTAATCTGTTTTGAAGCATGTTGTAAACTGTAAATAGGCTTATTTTGAGCCCTTATTCAACATTGTAGAAGGGCTCATCACTGTTTGAATTCTCCATGTATCACTTGCTTTGATATCCATCTTTTGGTCCCATTTTTGCATGATTTATTAGCCTATTTTGCTTCTGTTTTTGGACCTTGGTCCGAACTGAAAATGGCCTTGTTTTGACCCCCTATCCATGTTTCATTAAGGGTTTATTGCTGTTTGGAGCATATTTTGTATACTTTGTGTTGTAGCCTCTCTTTTAGGCCATATCTTGCATTGTATGTTGAGCATATTTGTACACTGTTTTGGGCTCAGCCATCAACTGTAAAACATCATATTTTGGGCCCCTCTTCAACATTTTAGAAGGGCCCTCACTTGTTTAGGGCCAGAATCTGTGAGTTGCTTCAATATCTTGCTTTCGGGGCCATTTTTGTATGCTAGCTTAGCCCCATTTGTGCTCACTATTTGGCCTTGCTTAAAACTGTAAACATGCTTGTTTTTGGGCTGCCTTTCTTCTGTATTTACACTTCATGTTCAAATATTGCATGCATTGCATAGCTATAGGCCATTTCATGCGCCAAAATTCATGTTTCGGGACTCGTTCCATGCATCGGGTACCATTTTACCATGTTTCGGGGCTGTTTTACATCTCATTTTGCCTCTGAAATTTGCATGATAGTATGCCATAGTCCATGTTTTGCTATGTCTTGTTAGAGTGGCATTCCGTGCCGTAGGTTCGGTCCTCGGTTTGCATGCACGCGTGCACGCATCTCGGGTTGTCTCATTTTCATCTAATGCCCTCTTGTGTGAGTGTGGCTGAGGTCCACTCATATTAGTGTAAGTCCATTATGCATTGCGTATGCCATTTCATTCCATAGCATTGTGTATGCTAGGTTGTATATTAGAGCATTGTGTATGCCATGTTGCATCGTGCACCGTGTATGCCATTTCATAACATTGTGCATGTTAGGTTGTATCTTAGTTGCATTCATGCATGTCATGCATATTGCATTGTGTTCGGGATAGGAGTTAGCCCGAGCACGGGAAACGAGGTACATTCCGTACTCCGAGTGACGGAACGTGTCTCAATTCCCTAGCCACCGACACTCCGGATCATCCATGATGGAGTTAGGTTTTGTTGTGTTTTCATGTGCATTCATTCCATATTGAATTGTGCAAATTGACTCCTCGGCCATCATGCATCGAGATGTGTGATTGGTGGCACGAGGATCGAGGCATGCATACATTTGTGAAAATACATTGCTATGCCCCTTTCCTGCTCTCTGTTGCAGCAAAATTAAGAATCAGCAGTCTTCCGAGGCTTGGCGCGCTTTCCAAGAACAATTGCAAAACAGAGGCTAATTGGGGCATTCCAGTGGATTTCTGCGCAAGGCAGCCTAAACATACATCATTCATCAGAATCAAGGCAGTCCCTGGCTTGCATGCCAGTTTATTATTTTCTTAGTTAATTTGTAAATTAATTAGGAATTTGTACATATTTGGACTGTACTATTTATTCGGACCCTCTGCGCGAGGGCAATGTTGTAATAAGTGTGCGTGAGTATGATGTATGTCTTCCAACTCCACGTCTTTCTCCCTTTTATTTACCAGCTTATGATGGTTAGATTAGGGCATGTTTCAATTAGCATACAGTATGATAGCATGTTGCATTCATTCATCTGTTTTGCATGCACCGGGCTCGGCGCATCATACTAACTGCATTTGTATTTCAATTCCAAGTTGAATACATGATAGCTATTGCATCTCATATGCCATGTTTAGAATAGCCGAGCCTGCTATAGTTGCATTTTTGCATGTGTTGCATTAGGCATTTCTGTATAATTAGGATCATGCATTGATTTCTAATTAGCTTCTGTTTTGGCTTGGAGTACTCGGTGAGTTTTATGCTTTAGCATCCTTGCATGCATGTGAGTGACTGCCATGAATAGCATGCTTACCATGAGGCTATGTGCTTATGTGATATAACTGTCTGAATGCTTGTGGGTGAAGGTTAGGTTATTTGAATTGGAACAATTCATCAAATGTGTGTTTTAAGCCCACTAGATAGTGGCAAAATCATGTTTTCTAAGCCCACCCGAGGGTGGCAAATCCACGTCTTAGCCTACTTACGGGTAGCACCATCAAACCATTTTCAAACAAACAAACATGAAATGTTTTGTTCCAATTCAGGCGACCCGGTCTATACTTGTATGCTGTGCGCATCACATAGTAAATCTAGGCTAATAACCGGAATAAGAACGCATAATGCTTTCAAAACTAGATATCATGGTTAGTAGAGGCCGATCTTTGATCGGGCGAACGGGGGTGCTCACGAAGTGACCTTCCCCAATCGTACCCAAGTTCCCGAGCCGAGGCAACTTTGGTGATGACGGACACGTGGCCTTAGGCAACGAGTTAGGGTTTCCTAAATTTCCCAAAAATAAAATATTTAGGTGGCGACTCTGTATCTGGCAAAGCAGTCCATGTTTGGCACTTCTTTCAAAAATCTGTTTTCTCAAAACGATTTGCTGGATTTGGACTCTTTGGTTCAGATTACGAACCGTGACAACCAATCGAGTCCGAGCTGTAGCGAGGCCCCCCGCGGGCTTGTTACAACAAGGACTCTGTTTATGTCTGTACATAGTCTGTTGTGGGCTGACTCGTTTTGGATGATCCTGTCCGCAAAGAATTTTATGGAGCTGTATCTTTGATGTGGGTTATTAACGTATATGTGTATGGTTTGCTTGGAGTGCATATAAGCACGGCTCTATGGACAAAGTTTTTAATTATTACTTCCGCTTGGCCCCTTTACTCTATTGAGTTACGTCTGTTTTGATTTGAGGCCGTAGGTAATCTCAGGATTACTGGCCGGTTATGTCCTTAACCCATAGGGGCGGGTTCGGATCATGACATTTGGCTTTCACATTAGACGTGTATTTACATAGCCAAAACTGGAGTGCAATCAAACACAAAACAAACCCAATCAACCACCAACCAATTTACTAACAAAAACCATAACAGTGGTAAAAAAAAATAAAAAAATACCAATCGAACTATTTACAAAATAATTGCCGTCAATGTAACTGCACATCCGGTCACTCTTTTCGATTTCTGATGGAAATCCCTCACCGAACACATTAGCACGTTACGTACAGCTCCACTTCAATCATACAATTTCATCGCATCAATGTTGTCCACGTACCGGATGAACGTCCAATTTATTGTCTCCAGATGTTGCAAAAAACAACTTACTACACACATATAGACATAGGAATTTTGCTGCGTCCTCATGGTCATGGGGCATATCACCTGCTGCCGCCTCGGTCAGCAAATCCCTGACAAGTTTTGCAGTAATGCGGCTTGTTCTTGGGCATCTACGTTGTACAAAATCGGATGCAGGTCTCGGCCTTGGCGTCAAATCAAGGAATGTATTCCCATCTTGTAAACCAAACAACAACTTCACGTCCTGATCCATAAATCAACACCTCGTCCCCCAATAACAAACTTCCCTTCCCTGACGTTGTACGACCTTATAATTCACATAATCAGGTCGTCCCCTTTCTTGAACTCTTTGTGATCAAGCTAATTAATTAATATAGCTTCAATCATTACCCAAAAAGGCGTCTTCCTCAAATGTGCCAGATACACGTCCCTCAAGTTCGTAGCGTAAACCATTTTAATGATTTCGGCAACGTTAGAACGGAATTTCAGTCTCGGTTTCCGCTGTTTGCTAGCACCAACCGAACGAGCCTCAATGTTAGGTTGCTTAAACAGTACTCGTCCTGGCATGTTCATCCCAAGTTTACTTATAGACGCCAACCCAGCAGCGGCACATCGTTCATGTTCACACGACCTCATCCATGGACTAGAACCCATTTTCGTACCTGCAATTAACAACCTACCATAAGCAACACTTACAAATTAAAACAACAAACCCGTTAATCAATCAAACAATAATCAATGGGACTATAGTAATTTCGTTTGTTTGACAACAACATGACAATAACAGAGAAATCAAATACACTAGAACCCAAGAACATTTTTCACTTCAAAATAAAAACAGGGACACAAAACAACCGACCAACATTACCATCATTCATAAATTCACACAACCAATTATATTGAAGTTCTTACCTATACAGTAACACACCCAACTGGACTACAGTTATTACGATCGTTCCACAACAACGTGACAACAACACACGACCAAATATAGTACGACCCAATAATACTTACCAATTCAAACAAGAACTATGGACAAAAACCAAAAAAACACCTATCACGTCTAACAACAACGAAACACAACTAACCAACATTACCATCATTCATAAATCCACACAACAAATCACGTTTTAAGTCTTCAACAGCATAAAAACAAATTCAATATTCCAGTTAACGTACAACTAACACATCATTAACCATTACATATAAATATCAAGTCAAGGAAACTAGGTGACAATAAACCCCCAAATTACAATTACATTGCAGCCATTAAACTCCCCCCCCCCCCAGGAGGACATTTACAAGTCTTCATACAACATATCCCCACCACAAAACAGTTACCAACATAGACACCCCCGAGCTGACATTCACATAACTCCACATTACCACATACACACGCACATCCACACAATCAGTGGTCCTACATATACAAAGTGCCCCACATTCAATAAAATAAGTTCATACAAGATGTACGTCCACCATCCCACATCCAAACAACACATTACATACATTGATAAACACGCCAAAAACCAGTTCACTAATATAAAAAGCATACATCAAAAAAGGGATACCATAACCTAAAACTAACTAAACCCTAATCACATCACAGTGGTCCTAAAAACATAATCCAAACAATGAACAACTTACGTTTATGAGACATATGAATACGATTTCTGCAGACACCGACAATGCACCTCAACTCTGATCGGGGTGTTCACACAAAATATCCCACAGGCGCAGGAATGAATTATGGTTTTTCACGAACATAACGTCAATGAAATCGCAGATCATACAGATTTGAATTCACACAATAGTTGTATCAAATATTCCCTCTATCATTAACATAGGTTTCAGAATCACACTAATTTGAAATTCAAATCTACAATGACTAACAAATGGTAGGGTTCTTCTCGTCAATCACCGTCGCTTCATTTGTCCAAAATGGATATGTTTGATTTGAATTTTGGAAATACAACCAGGGGGTCAGGTAAGCCTATGAACATGTTTCGAAGTTCTACATGGGTTTCTCACTTTCCACAGTTCACGTTCACCACACGTGCCACTAATCCACACCAACTAAAAACATTACTAGTACACTTTTTCCCTTACATGAATGTCAAACACATCCCAATTCCCATAAACAAACGCGCCCCCACAATTCCCAAATTAACTCATCAGTGGCAAAAATGTAAACAACCAACCATAAGGACTATACGGTTCAAAAGAAAACAATTAGGACCATATGATCTACAAGATCACAAAATGGGATTTACTAGTCAATTCCCCTTAAATTTTTGACATAAAATAAACATAAAATGATCCATTCAAAAGAGAATGGTCATTTCAAATTAAACGTGATTTTTTAGTATAGTTTTTAAATAAATGTTATTAATTAAATTAAATTGACATATGAAAAATTATAAATAAATATAATTTATATTAAAATCTAAATTATAATGTTTTATGTCATTCAACTTGGTGCCTAATTTATTTTTAAAAAAAAATGAAGTGAGTCGGGTAAGCAATATTGACTGAGGGTGTTTGGGGTGATTGGGGTGGCTATTACGTATGGTGTGCAACAGCAACTGTTGCACACCTTATTCGGCTTATTTCAGGGTCTAATTCGATAATCTAAACCTTTCACATTTTAGAAGGTATCGAGTAAAATATACCTGTAAAAAATCACGTTAATCAGATATCGTTGGCCCTTTCATCAAATCACATTTGCATTGAGTTTTATATTTCAAATTACATTTATCTTCTTTTTTTTTTTTTAAATACAAATGTGATTTGATGAAAGGGCCAACGATATCCAATTGACTTGATTTTTTACTGGTATATTCTATTCGATATCTTCTAAGATGTGAATGGTTCAGATTATCAAATTGGTCCCTAAAATGGGCCTAATAAAGTGCGCAACAGTTGTTGCTACGCATGATGCACAACAGCAACCCCAAACTCTTATTTGGGAACCTACTATAAATAAGCCAGTTTTTTACTATAAATAATAAGTTAAAAAATATGGCATGTTTTGTTATTTTTGCGTTTAGTACGAATGAAAAAAGTCACTTTTTCTCTTCAATGAATCACGAATTTAAGTCTTGTTTAACAATTTACTGTTTTTATTTAAAAGTTAAAAAGTTACTAAACACTAAAAAGCCAATAATTTATACCAAAAAGTTAAATATTTTATTTTCTCCCTAGTTAAATATTTTATTTTCTCCCTAATTTTTGTACATCTTTTTTATAAAAAAAACAAAAAGTTATTCCAAATATATTAATTTTTTTACCTCATATTTTAGCTAAAAAATTAAAAAGTTAATAAAATAGTATGTTCCCAAACGAAGCCTTACACTCGCATTTATTCTCACGTATCCCATGACTTTAGGGGTAAAATGGAATTTTTCCCTATCACGAATGTGATTGGACAATATTTTTTTAGGGTTATGCAACATTAAATTTTTCACTGCATACCATTTTCATAATTTTTTTATTACACTTATATCTCTTTATAAAATTATCATTTTGGACATAATTCTAAACCTTATCTTTCGGCACAATCACCTATTATCAACCTCCGCCACTTGCTTTCCACTCTGGCCACCGTCATCGATACCCAGCCACCATCGCAACCCCCACAGCCTCCCTATCTCGCCGGCGACTCCTTTTTCGACTGCAAACCCTTCCCCCTACCAGCGATTCCTCTAATTAAGAGTGAGCATGGTCCTCATTGGAGTAAAACTAGGACCAATCTGTTACTTACACTTCTTGAAAAATTAGAACCAATCCAATCCGTTTAAATCGTAGAATCAATCCGAATCAATCCATTTCAACATGGATTGGATTGGTTTAGGACTACGGATTCACATAATTAAATAACAAAAAAAAATATAAAACATTTTAATTTCATAAAAATATAAACATATCATCATATTAATTCCACAATAGCAATATGTCTTTACATAATAGTGACATATTGTTCTATAATTTAAACAACCATAAGAAAACTAGTTCCACCACAAGTATTTAGATCATTACAAATTAAAACTAAAAACTAACAAATAAAAGCAACAAAAGAAGATACTATGTGGGTTTAGGTTTTATATGGAATAAGAGAAGATACAATGCGGAATGGTGTATAATATAAATATAGGCTATTTATATACTGTCCAGATCGGTTTCAATTCGAAACGTAGGGTTCAATCCAGAATCGATCCGTGGACTACAAATTTTTAAATTTTCAATCTGGAACCGAACCACAGATTCAAAAAAGCAATCTAAACCTACCAAATTGGACTAAACTGGATCGGATTATGAATTTCACGGATTTCTTGCTCAACCCTACCTCTAATTGCTGTCACTAGCCACCACTACAACCCTCTCCAGCCACCAAAGACTTTCCGCCACCTCAAACAACCACCCTTGCCATCACGAACAGCCCAACCCCTCCCTCTTGGCCATTATAAGTCATCTTTCCTCTACTTTTCTCCATTATAGAGAAAAGATAGAGAGAAATCGGCGCCAAACTTTCCTCGCAGCCTCGCAAACCTATTCGTAGCCCTAGCCCACATTGATGATCAGACGACAAGAGAGAGATAGAGAAAATCGCGATCGTTAGCTTCAGAGAGAGAATCGAGTATGTAGGAAGATGAACAGAGGTGAGACAATGCGGTGCAAAAGGGACAAGGAACGAGGAGGCTGTGGAGGTAAAGGGAAGATGAGGGGCTTGAAAAGGGCAATGAGATTCGCCGGAGTTAAGAGGGGCAATGAGCAGTGATGACAGAAATGATGGCTATGATGGCGATGAGGTGGTGGCTAGGGTTAGGGTTTGTGATAAAAGAAGGTAAGGATAGTTTTGTATTATTTCAAAAATTGGTGTGCATTGAGAAAAAATTAGAAAATTAAAATTGTATGCAGTGTGAATCGAGAAAATGGTGTGAATTGGGTGAATCAATGATATGCAAATAAAATCACCTTTTTTTAAAAAAAATTTATTTGTCAAAACTTAAAAAAAGCAACCATATAAGCACTTTCCAAACAACATTTTGAAAAAGCAACAAAATAAACAAAAGATAAAATAAAAATAAAAAAACAACCAAATACCTAAACTTCTCAGAATTTTAATATTTTGGGTAAATTGCAATACACCCCATTTGATTAAAATATGAATCTCTCCCTATAATTTTGAAAATTACATTTTACCTTCTGAGATTTCTAATTTCATAATAAATCGTGTATTTTATTAATAAATCATCAAGACAATTAATAGTTTTTAATGATATTAGAAATATGTTTCAATTAATAATTTAGATAATTTTATTATTATATAGGAGAGCAATTATGAATTTTATTTTTTTTAATTAATTCTATTAAAGAAAAAATTCTAATAAGAAATATTTGTAATTTTTCAAATCATAAAGAATAATGTATACTTTAAATAAATCTCAGGAGTGTATTTATAATTTATTCATAATATATTTTTATTCTTTGGTGGACTGAAGTCATAGACAAAAAATCAAATTATACGCCAAAAAAAAAAAAAAAGTATGTTAGGGATTCAAAATAAATTATTAAATTTTCTATTAAATCTCTCACATAGCTGTGTCTCACATGAGTGTGAGACTTACATATATGATTTATGTGGCTTCTACGCCTATATGAGAGGCTTAGTAAAAAAATTGATAATTTATTTAGAGTGTGTAGTATTTTTTAAAAAAAAAAATTGGGCGCGTTAACGGGGCGAGTTCACGCACTTGTGGGGTCGGGGAAAAGATCCCCAGTTGAAGCGGGGTTGGACGCGTGTTATTCTGGATCAAGTCTCTTTGTTGTTGTGTTTTTTTTTTTTTTAAAACTAGATCAAGTCATTTGTAGTTCAAACATAAGTAAACAAAAAAAGTTGAGTGGAAGGAGAGTAAATGACAGAACTTATTGAATGGTGATAATGGTGATATAGAACTATAGTGGTATTATTTTTTTCGGTGGTGGTGTTATATATATTAATTAATGTATATATTAATATATTAATTAGTGTTATATTATTATTATTATTGATTATACATATTATGTAAATTATAAATACTCAAAACTTCTAAAATTATATTACATTATTTATTAGTAAACTAGTTAATACATTAATTAGTATATATAGCATTATTTAATTTTTTAAATTTTATTTTAGGCAATCATATATATATATATATATATATGTCATAAAATAAAAAATAAATTATAAATATATTCTTAAAATTTGCTAAAAATACATATTGTCCTTTATAATTTTAAAAATTATATTTTATCTTTAAAATTTTGTTATCGCATAACAATAACATTTTTCATTAATCAACTATTAAATTAAGTTATAATTTCTAATGATATTAACAATATACTTTAATTAACAATTTAAATAATTTTATTATTAAATAGGAGGATAGTTAGAGATTTTATTTTTTCTTTCTAACTCTGGTAAATGACAAATTCTGACAATGAGTATTTGTAATTTTCAAAACTGAGATAATTTGTATTTTTAACAAACTTCAAAAAGTAAATTTGTAATTTACCCAATAATAAAAAGGAGAGGGCTTCTCTCCAATTAGTAATCCAGTCCATTTTGCAGCTCACTTTGATAATTTGAACTATTTATTTTATAAGAATAAATTGACTTAAAAATTAGGTTGATTGAATATTAGTATCTATATGTTCAGATTACATTGGTTGTATAAAATTGGAAGGTAAATATGATTCGAGAATAGATTGTCTATTTTTAGAAGACAAATGTAATTCTATCATTTGCCTATTGATGTCCAATCAACTTAATTTTTTATATGAAAAAATATTATGAACTAGTTTGGTCATAAAAATTACAACATTTGTGATGTTTTTTTTAACAAAACATTGTAATTACATTAGGAAAATTACAACTTAATGGTGTCAGAGGGAAAAAAAAAATACAAAAAGGTAACAAATATTATAAATATTAATAATTAAAGTCATAATATTTTCACTTACAACAATGCTACATACCACTAAATTCTTACCACTAACACCACCACTAATGATGTGGAAAGCAAAAAAAACAAAAAACAAAACTAAGACACAAAATACATGTGGCAGTGGGTCCCACTGCCACGTAATTAGAGCAACCACTAATTAGTGGTCTGCATCATTTTTCTTTCACTGATGTGTAATAATTTTTCAAAATCTATTCTCAATAGAAATTTCCCCATTACATTATGTACGTTGTGACAAAATATGACATGCCTCTTTTCACGGATACACACTGTAACTCTCTTGTACGATTTTTCTTGCTAACATGGGAGTCAAGCAGGTGTGGCATTTTAAAGGATCTTTCGAAAAAACTTGATGAGTGGCATTGAGAAATAAAACTGCAGAAATTATATTTAGTGGTTACTTTTAAAAAATAATTACAGATTTATAAAAAAATCCATAATTTTAATTATTAATATTTATAAAATTTACTATTGATTTGATTTCCCCCCTTGAAACTTACATTAAATTGTAATTTTTCCAATATAATTCGTTTGGATTAAGGAGAGGGAAGTCTAAGTGGAAGTGAGGAAGCAACCAAATTTAAAAGGAAAAAAATAAAAAATTATCTATTATGAATGAAGATTGTTGAATATCAATTTCAGAAGAAATGACTGAGTGCTTGATCTTGGGGGTTTGAAAGTGAGGTTTTGTTTATGAAAAGATATACAGAAATGTAAAGAAAATGATGTGACAATCTATAGTAATTTATTTTTTTTTTTTTGACTAAAATATTTATTCCCAAACAAGACTTAATCTAATTAATAGCCATTAGTGACCTTTCTTTTCTTTGATTTTGACTGATTATAGAATGTAGTTTTCTTGTTTGTAAGCAATATTAGGAATTCAAAAATATTATCAAACACTTACATGGGTATGAGATCCATTTTTGATAGAATATTTAGTCTCTAGCATTTTTGTTTTACTTTAGATGTATTATTATGAAATATTTAGAATTTCTAACATTTTTGTTTTACTTTAGATGTATTGTATTGGAGATGCCATGTACAATATATTTTGATCTTTATGAAATATCTTACTTTCTAAACAAAAAGTTATTCATTCAAAATTTTTATACAAAACCTATCACTTGAATGATGCGGTAGTTGCTATTTTTGTAAGAAAAATGACTCACAAACAAAAATGTACTTTTTTTTTTTCTTTTCTTCTTTTTTGTATAAAAAGCTTTACAACTATTATATATATATATATGGAGAAATTTACAATGTGCACTCTTTTAAATGGTGCACATTGTAAAAAATTTATGATTTTTTATGATGAATGTTATAATTGTTTGTGATGTATGTTATGACATTTTATAGTAAAGTTATAAATAGTGAATTTATAATGCGCACCTTAAAGTTAAGAATGATAATGTGATGACATTTTGTGATTTTTGTTATGATACTTTGAAATTTTATTACGATATTTTTCAATGAAAAAAAATTACAATTTTTATAGTAAAAAAGTTATGATATTTTGGATATAAGTCATGAAATTTTGTAAAAAAGTTATGCAAGACATACTATATGTACCTTTTTAAAGGTGCACATTGTAACATTTCCCTATATATATATATATATATTGGTAATTTAAGTATTACAAAATGTCACATTATTTTATATAGAAATTTTTTACACTACTTACATTTATATAGCCGCCTTATTATTTTTTTTGGGTAATTAAAGTGTCTTGATGAATTTTTGTTTTAAAGTGTTAGATTAAAAACTACAATACCATAGATTCAGGCAAATGTTATTCCCATGTCATTTATTTATAAATACACACTAAAATCTATTTTCTAATATACATTGGGAATCATGTGTACTTTTAGACACTAAAGACAAATTTTGAAATATATTTATAAAAAAATAAAAATAAAAACTCCTACCCAACAAAAAAGGAGAATAAAAATTTCCTAAATTTTTTTTTATAGACACATTATACCAACAAACAATAAAACATACAATTTATGAAATTTTTTAAACTACATAAAAAAAAAAAAACCAAAATTTTATACACGTGCATAAACATGAAAACAATATTATACCTACAAAGAAAGGGGAAAAAAAAAAGGTATTTTCACTTTTTTCCATAAATCTGAGGAATTGTTCACTCCTTTTCTTTATAATTGCAATTAACATTTTGTTTCGGTGTCGGAAATTACAAACACCACCATTCTTAATGCACACTAAAAAAACAAAATTAGAGTACAACACTAAAGAAGTGGAATAAGAATTAACATTATCCTAAAGACAACCCTCATTCACATGTTAACTACTATGTAATTTTCCGGCTTTCGAATGCAAGAAACCTCGGTTATTGAAGCTTCTAAAGCACAATTCATGATTTAAATAATACCTTAGTCTTCACAAAAAGAATTAACAGATTATTATAATGAAAATATTCTTTTGGATTTTTAATAAAAATGAAAGACTGGGAAAAGAAATAAGAACATTTCAAAAGGAATAAAAAAAAAAACAAGTGACTAGTCGGTCTATTTTGACATAATAATCTGCAGATGCTAATAAAATCAATGAAGTTCTTCAAAGACTAACAATTTGCAAATTAAGCACACAAATCAAAGAGGTACACTTTATCAAGAACTACATTTTTCAAAGAAGAAAATGATGATGTGAACTACGGGCTATCCAGTAATACAAGGGAAAGATAATTTCTATCAAGGCATGGGACTCGAAAGTTTACTGCAACTGTCGCCGGAGATAGAGCACCCACCAGAAACATCAAAAGGATGAAACCCGCCCGCTTAGCTTCCGGCTGCAGCAGGCACAGCAACTGGCTTCGAGTCTTCTGCCTTTTCATGTTCTTTGTTGAGCATCTGGCATCACATTTCCAAATTTTAAGTCACCCAGTAATATAAACATGATTTGTGAAATTATACACAGAAAATCACGGTCGGGTTCCACTTAATTATTGTTGAGACAACTAGAATAATGTCAAAATAGCCAGGCAGGTGTACAAGTTGGGAGATTTTTTTTCCCCCATCTTGATTGGTTACAAACCTAAGCCCCAACTCATGATTTATGTAAATCAGTTTTGGAACAGACTCGTGATATAGATTCGCTTAATTGCATCAACAAGCATGCCATGATGTCAAAATCAACATAATATTGAGTTGTTGACCCCGGTGCACATTGGATGTCATTGGCTTGCAAGATTTTGATTTTTGACTCCAAAATATTCAGTATTTAGATGATGAAGCAACATAAACTATTGGTGTCTGAACTAAGTTTAAGTTGAGATGGACGTGCCCAAGAAGATCATGAATTTGGCTTCGATGACACCAGCTGGACCAGGCGGCTACCTTGTGTGTATATATAGATATGTGAAACTAATGCATTTAGCTGATTGTTTCTATGGAAAATGTAAATTGACACACTGAAAGAAGTTCCTAGGTGCTCAACTTGTTCCAGAATTGGACAGATTGATATCACTCTGCAAAAAGTGGTTTAGTAAGCTACAAGTAGACTATAAAATCCAATGAATTCGACATTGATAACCCTGTCAATGCAAAGTGATTTGGTATGCCACAAGTCATTGCTATAGAATCAAAGAGGCTATATCATTGTGACATTGTCATAATTTCAAAACTCTGAAAGCTAGTGGTCAACATTGTCCCCCGCATTCCTAGAACGACTGAATGCTTGAATTTCTAATATGACTCTCATGTACAGGCCAAGACCTACTAATTGATAAGCTATATATTCATATGCCTACAAACAAATAAGAACATATATATATATATATATAGAAAATATAAGCCACCAGTTAGAATCCAAGATTTGGGCAGCTAACCTTATTGTTGATCAAGTTATGGAGAGCGATTACACTCCGGATGAGGGAAGAAAGATAAGTGACCAACATCATATCATTTGTTTTCACTGCACAGAGATAATAGATCAACAATTCAGAAAAGAAAATAGCTGTTTCCGAAAATCCAGAAATGGATGGCAAAGACACAGCAAAGGATATCTGGGATTTAGTTTCTTTACCTGCAAAGGCTTTAATTAGTTCGGTCACATTGAGATTCGGAAGTAGGTTAAAGACATCCTGCAAGAAGAAATTTTGAAAATTGAGAACAGAGACAAAGAACTACCCAGATTGTAACTGCACCAAAACGATGACCACCACCACCACCACCACCAAGAACGAAGTCAATAATCTTAAAAAATGGATTTAATAGGTCTCTGAGGAAGTTTCTTTGAAACTCAATGATAAAATAATAAGCTGTTACATATTTTTGTCGAATCCAGGAACAAGCTGAGAAGTACAGATTGGACAGACAAACAAACATAATGCTCTAAATCCAGGAACGCATTGTGTCTCAATCAATTGATGTTGGCTACATAAATCCTTTTTATCCATTATGCTCTATCAAGGGCCAAACACATTGAGGCACCACTCAGCAATGGAGGGTCAAAGGGAAATTGAATTGGGACATGTTCAAATTTTGTATTTGTTATATGTCATATATATATGAATAATTTATTAAAAGATAATGAAAACATGTAATGTTACATAACACTAATTACAATAAACAAGCTATATATTTCATAACTTAAACATCAAGGAGTCATTCACATAACAATTACATTTACACACGATGTATTTATCTTATAAAAGTTTCGAAACATATTTAGAGTATATAAGTAGTATTATGAAGAATGTAAAACATTGTTATTATGAAAAGATTCAAAACACAAGACATGAAGGATTCAAGAAGTGTCAGTAAAGTGTCCGTTATTATGCACTTTTATTCTTCTTTTATCTCTTAACCTAGCTACGTCGGGCTCTTTAACAATTGTTCTAACTCATCAACAATTTCTCCCGCTCCTCAAAAGTCCACAGGAACGGAGTTGATGCTCCCACATCCATAGCATGAGCAGTTAAAGCAAGTGAATGATTTGAAATTTGAGTTGGAAAAAGGAACCTGTAAATGGCACAGAATCTCATGGTTCAATGGAAGCTTCCCATCAATAACAAGGTCAAGATAACTGCGTATCTCTTGAAGTCGTGCATCCAACCCCTTAAGGGCTGCAAGTTTCCCAGTCACCTGCAGCAGACAAAGAGAATAAAGTTTATTTTATCCTTATTCTTCTTCGCCTTCTCCTTCTTCGTCTTCAATAGTCCAATTGAATTGAGTTATATTCCAGTGCAGCCAATTTCTATTTCTCTCAAATCTTTTTAAAATTAGAAACAGCTATGCACCGGACATGTACCAGGCAAGCGAGGAAAAGGAAACCAGAAGAGTAAAGAAAGAATACCTCTGTTGCAAGGGTGCTAATGGTTGTATCCTTCACATCCCTCAGCAAGTGCTCAACCCCTGTTGAATAAAGAAGACGGTAGAAATTAAAGATGAAGCTGATACAGAAACAAGATAACATGCACATATATCATATATGTGAATTTTTTAGAGGCACTAAGTAAGTTGGCAAGTTGGCATCTTCTTTAAAATCAACAAAGAACGAGAGAACGCGCTGAGAAAAAAGAAAAACAGGGGAGAGAGAGAGAGATGTAGCATCTATTTCAGGTTTCTATCCCAAGTGGCATACCAATTTCCTCAACTTCATGAGCGGCAATTTCTGAAGGCACATGCACAAATACCTTCTGGCTTTTCTGAGTAGCATTCTGCAAACATATCCAACGGTCAGATCAACTTCCAAGCAGATTTGAGACATTCTGCCTGGAATGACAAGCTTTAACCATTAAAGCATCTCAGTTAAGTCAGTCATGCATTAGCAATTACCACATAACATCACTGAATGATTAAAAATTGTGATTGAAATGGAAAACTAAACGGTTACTTTTACCTCTTTAACCTCTTCAACAGCATAGTAAGCTTTAGTTGGAATTCCCATCTCCTTAGGCTGGACATCAATTATGACCAAGACAGGATTGGGAACGTAGCTGCAATACCACCAATAAAAATTGCACAAAAGTGCAAGAAGGCCAGAAAATTATTATAGACAACAAAGTGAATTCTAAAGGTAAAACAGACATTCAATTTGCAAAGAGACATGTTATATATATATTGTTGCTTGCAAAATGTTACATGCCACCATAAAAGCCTGTTTCCCTGGATAATCCAAGGACAGAATTGAGAGATATGGTGGCAAGCAATTGATGGCAGATACATGACCAGCTCGTAAGAGATTTTATTGTGGGACAAAGCACAATACACATTGGGTAAGGCTAGTGATTAGACAGCTGATCAGAAGTCATTAGGGACCAAATCATCATAGGGATAAGTGATGTGCCTTGGAACCAAATATTCAAGAACCTTCTGGAAATGGTGTAGAAAATCGATGATTCTAAATAGGAGTACATAATGATACTCTTCCATTAACCAAACAAATAAATAAACAAACAAACACAAAGGAACAATATGTCAATAACAATAACATGATGCTATCCAATGCAATACATGAAGTGATTCTAAACTAGCATTAAGTAGTTTGAACAAGAAGATAATATTTAATCCATTTATATTACTCAAAATGCATAGAAAACAGGTAGTCATGGAAAAGGCACCCAACTGATATTTTTCCTTTTAATTGATGATAATACAAGAAAGAAAACATAGGAAATGGAAACAAATATGTTCACATAAAAATCATCATTTACGACAACATGTACAAAATTTCACTAATGCTTCCATTGCATGAAATCAATCATCTGAAGATTTGTCTTTTATCCAAGTGCAATCCACTATATGTGTGGGCTAACCAATTCCCTTCAATTATGATTAACAAGTCCAAAGTTAGACGTCAACGATCATGTTAAGATCACAGCTGCATGAAGCGGGAGCAGAAGTGGAGGCAGGGGGCGGGGACCATGGGGGAGGGAGGGCCCTATAAAAGAGTGCAAGGTTGGGAGCAAGGAAAGAAGCTCTCATAGGAGTTTCCTGCTACTAAGGTTAAGATTAAAAATTACTTAATTGAACATATGAAGGCACCAAAAGCTGCCCTTGCCGACTACAATACCACATCCATTGAGATGAGAAAATGGGCTAACAGGGAATTTCCCAGAGCTTCACCTTCTTCACTATAGGGCATAACAGTTTCTATCAATGGCCATGAAACTATTATTAAACTCAAAAACATGGATATGGACATACACATGGGACACAGACATACATGGCGGGGATACGGCAATATATGTATATTTTTTTATTTGCTATGTATAGTAGATGAATAAAAATTTAGAGAATAGAGACAGGCATTAATGTATATGTGGGTGTATTTTTATTTTCACCTTCCTCCCTCTTCGCTTTCATATATTTTACTTTGACCCCAGATATTTTTTCTAACATTATAAAAAAGAAACTCACAGGGGTGTCCTGAAGCATATCCAAACACAAGATGTGTGTCTACGAAGTGTCCTGTAATAAAAATAATTTTAAACATTGACATGCCACATGGCATGTCTGCCGCATGGACATGAACTCTGATGTGTCAGTGTCTCATACATGTTCAACCACATAAATGACACCCATTTTGAAATGTCAATGCTTCATAGCTATTAACATATATAAGTTGAAATTTGAACATATTTCAAGTTACTCGTTTCTTCCTTCTCTTTCTTTATGTTACTACAATTTTTATTGGGCATATCCTAGTGAGAAGCTACAATTACTAAAAATACAATTCTCTTAGAAGTTTGAATCTCTATAGCTGATTAGTTTACTTTCTTAATGATGGTAAATGGAAAATGACTGCCCATATCCCCATCAGCAGCTAGACATTTTGAAAGATCAAGGGCAACTACAAACATAACCATTTCTTTTTCCCATGAAAACAAACCTCATTACAAGATTCTCTGCAGAAAAATAGATGACAAGTTTAGGTAGAAGATCACCAAGACCCAGAAGAGGAAGAAGTAGCAAAATGATCTATTGATGATGAGACACATCAGACAAAAACAGAACTAACTCAATTGTTGAATCCCGCACCACAAGGGAAAAAGAAAAAGAAATAAGACACTTGAAAAGAAAGACACAACACAGACGTTAATACAGTGCAAAATAGTATGAGCAAACCAAGGTTCTCAAACAACACTAAAGCAACCTTAATTTTTGGGTATAGGAGTAGATAATCTTACTCATTGAATAGCCCATGAATATTAAGGTCATTTTCCCGTAACTTTGGACCAGTGCTATACCACCCTACAACATGCTCCTTTGCTGAAAAAAGTTATAAATCAATTGCAACAATAAGAATAGCAATAACAACATGAGTAATGACAACTAGAATAATAATAATGATAATAATAAAGGAAAGGAAACCGAAAAGGAAAAATAAATGTAGGGAAAGGATTATAGAGAAAAAAAATTTATACCATTTATTCTCCTGAACATGGAAAACATTGATTCATGGTAATTGTGGTCGAGAAACCAGATGCTTGGATCCTTGTCGTCTTCTTCAAAAGGTACTGCACAGGTTAAATAAAAATGTTAGAAGGGACATACTAAATACATGCATCTGGAAAGGTAACTGCGTTTGAAACCAGACAACATGAGTTATAGAAGAAAAATGGAACGAGTGTTACTTATACCATTTATTCTTATAGTACTTCCAAAAAAAAAAAAAAAAAAAAGGGAAAAAAAAGAAGAAAGAAAAGAAGAGAACAGAAAAGAAAAAAATAAAGACAAAAAAAGAAAAAAGAATATTCATCCTATTCTTAAAATGACAAAACAAAAAGTCATACATGTCAAATGTGCATGTCCGCAACATGCATATTCACATATTTCCATCTCCAGCTTTGGGCATAAAAGAGCTTTCTCCTTCTTTGAAAATATGGACTTGAATTAATAAGGACTCAACATCAGCAATATGCTGCCATGATGCAATCATCATAAATTTCCAACAAGCTGAACTAAAATGGAAGCATCCAGGTTATATTCTCTTGAGTTTCCATACCAGAGCAGCCTCCTTGTAGTTTTTTTTGCAATGATATTTAAATATTACAATAATGTAACTATCATGTTTGCCAAGTAGTTTCCACGAATTTGACAGGTCAATGCTATCCATTCGAGACAAGTCAATGCTATCCATCCACAAACTACCATGCTTATTTAGATGTGGCAAACTAACCATGTAACATAGTTATTTAGATGAATTTCAGGGCTTTCCTACCAGTTTAGTAGGCTTCAAACTCATTATGCAGTTTTTTAGAACTTTTGCTATCAACCCTGAATGCAACTGCTCCTCTGAACATGAACTGTCCTTTCCCAAAAAGTAAACATTTCTAACACAGTAATAACATTACCATGTGATAATATTCAAATTTCTCATATTTACGCTTGTTAATGTAATAACTATTCTTTTCATTCAGTTATTTGAAAGTACATGCAGATATTATATTTACGCAAACAGGTCAATTTAGCTTATAATACAGAGTATGTGTACGGAGTTGGGAATTCCAGCCAAATCAGAACTCTATTTGAATGGTTTATTTATGAATTCCAGTTTTCGGTTGAATTCAGAAAAAGTCAAAACTAATTAAATTTCTGAAAATTTTGGCTACATTATGGGTTTAGCAAACTCTTTACCAGCCAAATTTACAATGAATGAATTACTAAAACTTGAAAAAACTATCTATTTTAAGGTCATTGATGTCAAGTTTCAAATTCCTTTTTTCCTGTTTTTTTTTTTTTTTGGTGCAAACTTTCCCCACAGAACCTCAGCAAACTTGCATGGATTTTTAGCAAATTTCAAACCACAGATGGCTTGCAAGGTGTCGACAATGCCGACAAACCTAATGAATACGCATCT
This sequence comes from Camellia japonica, assembly GCA_030407325.1. NCBI lineage: Eukaryota > Viridiplantae > Streptophyta > Magnoliopsida > Ericales > Theaceae > Camellia > Camellia japonica. The sequence goes on along the minus strand of JAPPVO010000002.1, from coordinate 181,607,246 downwards.
GAACCTGAAAATTTAGCGAATTTCAAACCACAGATGCCTTGCAAGGTGTCAACAATGCCGACAAACCATAAATAAATTCCTCCCTCCTGAAATAGTAGTAAAACTCTTGTGAAGCCTTTACAAATAAACCTACAATGAGAAATTTAAGGAATTGCATATCTGAACCACTTTGTTCGAATTCAAACAACACAATTTTCTCACCTCAAATACTTTCTTCAAGGAATACTTCCAAATACATCATATATTACAGGAGCCAAAATTAGCTCAAATCTTCTTATGCATCCAGCATATGCATGACTTAATTGTATATCTAGCTCAAAACCTTAAAAATTCCTTTTCAAAAGCTTATTCCGATGAAAATAATTGTCTTACGAGAACAATTAATTGCATATCACAAGTACAAGCTTAAATCCGTAAAATTCAACTATCAACAACCTAATTTTTTGTTCTTGTAACTTCACTCGAAGATTTCCCCAATCTACATAATAACATGCAAAGAAACACACGATAAACATGAATTAAAGTCTAAACCCTAACTCTTTGAATCAATGCTAAATCTGAAGAGTCTCTACGAAACAAAAAGAAAGAATTTCAGATCTGAAGAGAGAACCTGCGTAGCTGTTGGTGACATCGACGGTTCCTCTGAAGGAAGCGCCGAGTAAGACTCCGACGACGCGTTTCTTAGTGTCGCGAGCGACTCTGTTGTAGTGATCGACGATGCTCAGGAGAACAAGAGGATGAACTATAACCTTCTCGATCGAACGAGCCGAGATTTGCTGTGTCTTGATTACATCCATTTTCTAGAATCGCAAGCAATGTCACTGAGACGAATCCGCCGAAAATATATATGTATATGCGCACGGTAGAGTTTTCTCGCGGTTTCTTGCCGATGAGAAAAGCAACAAGAAAGTGAGCATATATATACATATACAGTTTGGTTTTTAAATTCTATTTGGGCTTTTGATATTGAGTTTGAGATAGTAATTTGGGCCAGTTTTATCTGGGCCCAACTTTGTTAATAATATGCTCTGTTTCTGTTTTGTTTTAAAATTATCTTTGAGTTTTTTGTGAATTTTTTTATATTTTAATATTTTTTTTTACTTTTTAGATGTACTTAATCCAGATGCACTTAAAGAGTAAAATATTTTTGAATTTAAAAAAAAAAAAAAAGATTTATGATATATGAAGAAATACCACAGAAAAAAAAGAAGAAGATACACTTCGTATTTTTTTGTATTTAGTAAATTTTTTAAAAAATTATTCATAAATATTTTATTTTTAAGTGTATTTAGAAAGTTAAAATTTTTAATTAAAATAATTAAAAAATTCACTAAATTTAAAAAATATATACGAAAACCAAAGACTCAAAAAGAGTTTTCCAAAAAGCCTAATTCGGATCCAAACTTTCAAAGTCCGTGGACTGGGCTCAGGCTATA
>JAPPVO010000002.1:181551517-181605710 GCA_030407325.1 Camellia japonica | reverse complement strand
CAATTGTGACTGTGCCAATCTCGAGTGTTACCTTTATTAGGATGTTAGTACGTGGAAGGGGGAGTGGTAGGCATGGTAGGCCTAGGAGGGACGAGATGCCAATATCGGATGAGATTCCGGCGCAGGAGAAGTGAAACAGGTGAATCAGAGACCTACTGGGCGTGTGTATGCTGTTATCACATCGGAGTTAGTGCAAGTACCTTCGGTTGTGAGAAGTACCTTCTTGTTTTGTAATTTTATTGCCACTGTATTGATCTACATGATTTTTCTTTCGTTAATAGCAGTCAGTGTATATAAGTGTGTTTGGATTGTTTTGCTTCGTTTTTCTTTCGTTAAGCCATGATTTTGATTAAGGTTAATATGGAAACAATCTCCAGTTCAGAGTTCAAAATTTAATCATTCTCAAACCTAGTCAAACAAAATTGTTTTCAAGCTCAAAGTTATGTTTGCAGTTACGCCATTGATGTGCAAAAAAAAAAAAAAAAAAAAAGAAGCAAAGCTGATTTTATTGAAGTCAAGGGGTGACATCCCCGATTGCAGAGCCAACAAAAGAAAAGGGAAAAAAAAAATCTTGTTTTTGATAACAGCCACATGCCGACTTCACTTACTCGACTCTCCGCCGAGCTCTTCTTTTTTTTGTCGCCTTGGGAGACCCTTGAAGGCTCGCCTCAGTGTGTACAGGATCACCGAGGGATTTGACTCCCTGCTGGTTGTCAAAGGCGAAGTATGAAGGTGCTCCGAATCGGGTCATGACGGTGGTCTTCTGTTTCAACTCCTTATTCTCCGCCTTCAGGGCGCAAATCTTTGCCCGCGCATCTTTGTACATGCGCTGGAGTAGAGAAAGTTGGGAGTTTAACTGTTGTACTTCACTGGTCCTATTCTGCAGCTGGTGAGATAATTTGGTAACCACAGTCACTGTTTCCATGCAAGAGCTTAGTGTGAAGTGGTTGGCCTCAATGTCAGATTGAGCAGCCATGATTTGCTCAACTGACATCATGGGAAAGTTAAAAAGAATGGGAGCAGGGGCACTCGGTCTAGGAAGGTTAGGAAGAGTACGAGCAAGGGCACTCGATCCAGGAAGGTTAGTAAGAGTAGGAGCAGGGGCACTTGGTCCAGAAGAGCTTAGGTCATTGAGGTCCGGAAAAAGAGTAAGGGGGCAAGATGAGGCCATGTGTGGTGAGAGATGTAAAAAGAAAGAAAGGAGAGTCAGAGAAATAGCAGAGAATAGACTGAGCTTTGGGACAACTTTTCTCCTCCGTTCAGTCTCTTTTTCTCTCGATGAGGAAGAAGAAACAGAAGAGAGCGATGAAGAAGAAGGAGATGGAAGAGAATGATGAAGAAGAAGGAGAAATGAGTGAATACGTAGAAGAGGGAAGATACTGATTCAGAAGAATGCAGAAGAGAAGAAGACAAGAGAGAGAGAGAGCCGAGGCAAGCGGCAATCGAGGAGGTCTACTTTTGTCGGCCAACTGATGCAAAAGCAAGGCCGCGTGTCAGACGCAGTTTTCGAAGGAAGAGAGAGAAGCGAGAAAGTTGTATACATATATGTATCTATATTGTACATTTACGCATTATATACATTTATTCGACTATTTTTGTCACAAGAGTGACTTGGGTTCAGTGGTTTGGCTCAGTGGTTGAGGGACCAAGAGACGAAGCCTGAGGTCAGGAGTTCGAAACCCCGTATCCCTGCATTCGTGTTTTATTTCCTTTTTGCGTGTTTTGCTTACACGCGATGACGTCAACTTACGGAATGTTCCGTCGTAGTAACGGCATATGCTCGCTGACGTCCATAGACAGAATATTCCTTGTCAGTAACAGCATATTCTCCAAATGTGTCTGTGTATCTTTGTTCGTATTTGTCCTTTGGTGAAAGTGTTGTGGAGACACCACGGGGTTGAGGAGGCAACTTGGGAACGTAAGGTTGAAGTCCGTGAGAAGTATTCGGACCTTTTTATCGATGTTTGAGAGTTGTGATAGAAATGTTATTTTGGTATTAGGATGTACATTGAATTTCCTTTGGGGAGATTTTATTATAATTTGAGGTTAATCTATTTATTAACTATTTGGGAATTTTAGAACGGTTTCAGTGTTAATCTTTATATGTGTCTTATCGTGATTGGTTTTGTATACTTCTAGGGTGAGAGGTTGACTATTCAGTTAACTGGCCTCAAGAGCAGTATTAGTACTTGTCTATAAGTGAGTTAGTATAGTAAGAGTTGTTTAATTTGGGTTTGATCTCGTGGGGTATCGTGATATTAGTGTGATGAAGAATAGTGTTGGTAAGGTATTGTCTGTTTTGTGACGGTTAACGGTCACTATTTGAGTTGGTGGTTAGTACTTTTGAAGAGTTATTATTTCGTTTTGTTAAGGTCTCAAAGTTGTGTAGTTATTTTGGCCTTGGGCTGTATTGTGCATCAGGCGAGGGAGATAGTTCATTGAAGTTGGGTTATCACCAATAAGGTATGGTGTCATGGTATTCTAAGGAGTCGTTTTGCCAAAATTTTTGTTATGTTTGAGGAATTAGATCTTATTTTGTTGTTGTGGGTTATTGATGTGGATAGAAGAATCACTTAATGGTTTATACTAGTAAAGGTTTTTATAATCAATTGTTGTGCAAAAAGTAATGGTTTGGTTCGTTACCAATGTGACTCGTTGAGACTCATGGAGGAAATATTTCACCTGCACCTGAAAATGATATTCCCGTATAGGGTGAGCCAACAACCCAGTAGAAATAATCTAACACAATATATGAGGTTTAGCAAAGGTATAAATATCATGTATATAAACAATACCGATATGGAAGTATTCACAAGGCCTGAATATTCATATGCTACTAAGATCAATCTTATTCCATTTTCCTTCAATTCATTTCCAATTCATATGCACTACTCAATTCATGAGTTAAATTCTTTATCTTTCAACAACCAATATGAGATTACAACTCAATAGTTTTTCCATTTATGCAAAACACACATAAACACTTCAAACTTGCCATTTTACAGATATTTCGTCCAAAGGAATCAGCACCCATTTATATTTTCTCAAATATGCCATTTTACGGATATTTCTTTCGAAGGACTCAGCACCCATTTTTATATAAAATTTCGGGTCTTTCACCCAGGACACTCCGGCCAACTTGCTTTAAATGAAATCCATCCCCTTTCTCCCCCCAAATAAATATACATATGCAATGTATTTATAACATAATCATATATGGAGTACATCCTCTATCTCCTCCCAATAAACACACATATACAATGTATTTATGGTACAGTCATATTCAATGACAACCAATCAATAGATTAGTATTAAATCGCCTAATCCTCATACAATTTCTACAACAATCATGACTATCCTCCACCGATAGCCCAATACATTTATCTCTAGACATATATTAAATCTCAAGATATATAATTATTTAAAACTTCCAAAGGTGTGAGATAATACATATCCAATTTCACCACGTACATAAATAACCATCCAATTTAACATATTCAATGTTAATTCTAATTATTTATATAAAATAATCATTTTATCAAATTAGGGCAAAAATCCCATTTTTCCAATATTGACCCAAACACCCAAAATCAATTATTTTGGTACATTAAGATCTTATATTCAAACCCCATACTCATTTACTTCATATTCATCAAAAACCCCTCTTTTCATTCTACACCCAAATCTTAGATTTGTCCAAACCACAACCAAATCTCATCATCTATACACAATAGCAAATAACTAAGCTAAAAGCTATATTAGAGTGTAGAAAATCCCTACCTCAAGTGTAGAAGAAGAAACAAGCAAAAACTCCAATTTCCAATTTTGTTGGATTTCGATCTCCACAGGTCAAAACGTTGCTCTCACCAAACTCTTCACTTTGATCTTAAGAACTATGGTCTAAAACCTTGGGTTCAAAATTGAGTTGAGTTTGATGCCACCTTCTTCTGAGTATTTTCCACCTCTAGAACGTATTCTATCCAATAATTCACCTCCTTTGCATTACTCCATTACTACATAAACATTGTCGTCATCCTCATAGGCATCATAAAATTCCTCATAGGCATCATGAGTTTTATTAATTTAAAATATGATGGTGGGAGATATTTTCAAATTAAATTTGTTTAGATCAACTTTAAAGATTTTTAAAATTTTAAATTAGATATTGAGATCCAAAATAAAGATTTTAACTGAATAAATAAATATGGGTGAATTACACTAATGGTCCCTATAGTTTGGGGCTTGTGTCATTTTAGTCCCTGACTTTTCAATTGTGACACATTTGACCCTAAATTATGAATCTTGTTCCAAATAAGGACAATCATAGATAGTATTGGATTTTTCAAGGGCAAAATCGTTTATTTGATAAAATATAAATTAATTTGACAAAAATAAATGTCAAAAAATTATTTTTGAATTTTTAAAAATTATTTCTAGCTATTAAAGATAAAATTATATAAAATTGATAAATCTTTTAGACATTTATTTTTTTTAACCAAATTAATTTTTATTATGTATTTGGATGATGATCATGTAAAATTAATTTTTAAAAGTTAATCATGTAATTTTTATTAATTTTTATCAATTTTACATAATTTTATTTTTGGTGGGTAGAAATAATTTTTAAAATATTTTAAAATATTTTTTTGACATTTATTTTTATCAAATTAGTTTATATTTTATCAAATTGACGAGTTTGCCCTTGAAATTAAGCAATGGTATGTTCAATTGTCCTTATTTGGAACAAGATTTAAAATTAAGGGTCAAATGTGTCACAATTGAAAGGGCAGGAACTAAAATGATACAAGCCCCAAACTGTAGGGACTATTAGTGTAATTTGCCCAATAAAAATCAAATTTATTAATTTTATTTATTTGTATATCTGATCTTTATTTTTTTTTTTATTACTATGTTAAATATAATATATAAGATATAGATAGATATCCACAACTTCATGAAAAATATTATCTGATTTTTTTGGAAAGAGACAAGAAAGGCAAGTTTTAATATTTTTTTTTGGAAATCGGTGAGAGAAATTAGGATGGTGAGATTATGAAACATTTTTGTTATCTTCTCATTTGAAGTCCATAAATTAATGAATAATTATTATTTCTAAAATAATTAAATAAATAAATTAGCCAGTAGGTTTTTTTAATCTATTTTATAGATTGAAAAATCAGTAAGTTTAGAATGAGAGTTTGGAACTCTTAAGAGGTTTCTCATTAGAAACCCCATTTTTCTTATATAATATATAGATATAGTTATTTATATTTATTTTAGATATTTTTTTAATATACAAATTATTATTTTTTAATATACAATTTATTTTTAATTTTTTTTTTATAAAAATAATTTAACAATCCCATCACTAACCATAATGTATGGGAGAAGTTGAAAACGGTGCTACAATAACTGTGAGAGAAGTCCAAAAGGCTTGTGGATTGGAAAAAATCAATAAATGCTAAGGTTTTTTTTTTTTAAATCAAAAAATTAGAAAATTAAGATTGGAATATTGAAGCTCCCACAAGACTTGTGGGTTAGAAACCCCATTTTCCTTATAGAATAGATAGATAGATAGATAGATAGATAGATAAATAGATATAGATATTTATATTTATTTTAGATATTTTTTTAATATACAATTATTATTTTTTTAGATTTTTTATAAAAATAATTTAATAATCTTATCAATAACCATAATGTATGGGAAAAGTTGAAAAGAGTGTTGCAATAACTATGAGATAAGTCAAAAAGGCTTGTGGGTTGGGAGAAGTCAATAAATGCTAAGATTTTTTAAAATAAAAAAAAATCAAAAAATTAGAAAATTAAGATTGGAATATTGGAGTTCTCACAAGGCTTGTGAGTTAGAAATATCATTTTCCTTATATAATATATAGATAGATAGATAGATAGATAGATTTGAGGTAAGAAGATCAAAATACCTTTAATCCCTCATGCCTCCTATTAATGTTTGTAACGCCCTCAAAATAATACATAATTAATCATTCACAAGATCCATAATTAATAAGAGAAACCTTTTAATTACATTCATCAGAGTGTTCCTTACAAAGATGTTATATGTTAACAACAAAAGTAGATGCCCTACGGGCTTACAACTTTCCAAGTTAACACTTGGTTACAACAAAAGAGTGTCAAAAGCCCTTTACAATTTAAGCCCTCGGCTTGGAAATAAAAACATATAGACATGAAAGTAGATCAACAAAACAGAGACTTCAGCCCCTAAACCTCCCAAGCTATGACCTTGGAGGCGGCATGTCACCTGTACCTGAAAATGGTGTCCCAAATAGGGTGAGCCAAAGCCCAGTAGAGATATACTAAACCAAATATGAGAAATAACTAAAACATTAGCATTTGATAAATGTTTAACACATGTACATCGATTAACATCATTTTTATAACCCATCATCATTGATATTCATCATTCAACCCAGTTTCATCTCTAATCCCAATTCACTTTATTAACATGGCTTATTTAACCGAGTAATTCAAATGAGACTACAACTCATAGAGACAACACTTCAATTCATCGACTATCCAAAATGAGACTACAACTCATGTTATTGACACTTCAATCATCAACGTTATTCAAACGTATATAAAATTTCGGGACTTTCACCTAGACACCCCGGCCAACTTAATTATCAATGGAGTCCATCCCCTATCTCCTCCCAAATAGTGGAGTACATCCCCTATCTCCTCCCACACAATGGAATACATCCCCTTTCTCTTCTAAACAAATATACATATACAATATATTTAAACACTCCATCATATACAATGATCAATTAATGCACATATTCAATGTATTATTCCAACTGTCATATTCAATGACATATCTCAATTGATTAGTTTCGGTTTACCTAATCATCATGTAGTTCTACAACAATCATGACTAGCCTTCACCGATAGTCCAAAACAGTTATATCTAAACAGATAAATAAATCTATCACACAGATAAACTACCACATTTTCCATAGGTGAGTGATTTACCAATCCAACTACACCGTTTAATCATAATTTCCTTGAATTTCCCAATTTCTAAACCAATTTCATATTTCCACAATTTACCTCATTAATTATACAAATGATTTATTCAATACAAATTAGGGCATTAATCTCCCTTTCCCAACTATTGCCCTCAAGGCCAAATTTCATCAATTATACGTAAATAATTCTCATTTCAAGACCTCATATACTCACTGGAACCCAAAGTTAGAAAACCCCTCTTTTGTAAATTCAAAATCAAACCCTAACTTTATCCACATTTCCCAAATCTCAACATTTATACAAAATGACCAATATCTAGGTTAAAACTCATAAAAATGGTAGTTTATCCCTACCTCAAGTGGAGAGACTCAAAGGAGAAGAAGAGTGAAACCAAGATGCTCCAAATCCACAAATTTTCGAATCAAAGGAAAGCCCAAGCCAAGCTCTAACTTTCTTACAAAGGGATTAGGGTAGGAAACTCCTAGAACATGGAGTATTTGTAGATAGAGAGAGTGTTTAGAGAGAGAGGCTGTCGGATCTAGGGTTTGAGATGAAAAGAAGATCAAAAAGTGAAATATAAATCCGCTGCTGCGAACTGATATACACAGGGCTCGCTCGAGCGACTAGACACAAACGGACCTCGCTTGAGCGCAAGGAGCTTCGCTCGAGCGAAAAATGAAAAGCTTCAAGTTTGCAATCCAAAAGCACGCTCGAGCGCAAGAGTTCTCGCTTGAGCGAAGAAATACAAAACATAGAGCGAGTAAGCTCGAGCGAAGGAAAGCTCGCTCGAGCGAAGATTACCAACCTTCAGGTCCAATCTGGACGCAGACGCATGCTCGAGCGCAAAAGTGCTCGCTCGAGCCAAGAGACACATCAAAGAAAGCTCGCTTGAGCGAAGAAGCAAAAACCCAAGGCTCGCTTGAGTGGAAAAAGCCTCGCTCGAGCGAAGATGCCAAATTCTGGACATCAACCATTTGTTCCAACACCCAACCAACCTGTTCCAAACTTACCCAACACATCCCACAACTCAAATACAAAAAATTAAAGGATGGAAACAAGATATAGACAACAACAAACCACTACAGAACCTAAGTCCGGAACACAATATATGACGGGGAAAACCGGGATCGCTATAATGTTGATATTTAGTGCTGATTGTCATTATGTTTTGGTAGTTCCCATGCATCAGGATGTTAACTGTCATTATATTCATATTAATTTGAAATGAATTTTTGTCATTGTGTTGTCAATTACATGATGTGAGTATTCACATCATGTAATTAAAATGAATATTCACATCATTATATTCACATTAATTTGAAATGAATTTTTATCATTGTGTTCTCAATTACATGATATGAATATTCATATTAAAACATACAAATATAAACGTTCACATCACTACATTATATGAAAGAGAATATTCACATGTTGTGAATATTCACATCACGACATATTGTGAATAAAAATGTGTTGTCAATTAAAAATATAATGAACGTTGTTTTTAATGTGTTGTCAATTAAAAATAAGAAGGTTCACATGTTGTAAATGTTCACATCACTACATTAGATGAGAGAGAATTTTTCGAAAATGAGTTGTGAACATTCACATCAAATGAGAGAGAGTGCTCATATTATTTTTAATGTGTTGTCAATTAAAAATATATTCACATTATATAATAATATAAAATAATAACATCAATGTTATTTAATTTGTGTATGAAATTTTCTATGCCTAGTAGTCATTTCCTCTCCTCTCCCCCAACATTAAATATCAACATTAAATATTAATATTAAACATAAGGGCATAAGAGTTTACGAAAATGTGTAAATCAAGAAAAATTACTTTATAGAATAAAAGTATAAATACATGAGACTAAGTGAGATAAAAAAAATTCTTTCATAGACTTCTTGAGTTAGAACACTTCTAAATGAGAGTTATCAATAAAAATTTTTATTTCTAAAGATAAATATAATTTGATCATATAATTATAAATATTCGATCAACCTGATTTTTGTATAAATAATTTATTCAATAAATTTACAAGATGAACTTTTAGATCTTCTAACTGGGCCTTGAGGTGGGCCAATGTCAGGGTCTACCAAGCCCAACAGCCTCTTAAGAGAATATATTTTTATTGGAGTTTTATTTTCACCTCATTTTTTTTTTCCCCGCACAACAATGATATATGTATATAAGGATGAAGATGTGATTTGTTCTGTTTTTGCTGTTTTTGTGTATTTTTTTTCCATTGGTGAAAACACCAACTTATTTGATGAATTATTTTCAAAAAACTGATTTCTGAATTTTTTTTTTTTTTGAAAATTGTGTTTTATAAAAATAAAAATGAACAAACAGACTGGCAGGACAATTTAATATTTCTTATTTGTTGTGTGATTTATGAAATAATAATAAATTTAAAAAAAAAAAAAATCAAAAATTTAGAAAATTAAGATTGAGATATTGGAGTTCTCACAAAGCTTGTGGGTTAGAAATATCATTTTCCTTATATAATATATAGATAGATAGATAGATAGATAGATATAGATAAATAGATAGATTTGAGGTAAGAAGATCAAAATACCTTTAATCCCTCATACCCCCTATTAATGTTTGTAACGCCCTCAAAATAATACATAATTAATCATTCACAAGATCCATAATTAATAAGAGAAACCTTTTAATTACATTCATCAGAGTGTTCCTTACAAAGATGTTATATGTTAACAACAAAAGTAGATGCCCTACGGGCTTACAACTTTCCAAGTTAACACTTGGTTACAACAAAAGAGTGTCAAAAGCCCTTTACAATTTAAGCCCTCGGCTTGGAAATAAAAACATATAGACATGAAAGTAGATCAACAAAACAGAGACTTCAGCCCCTAAACCTCCCAAGCTATGACCTTGGAGGCGGCATGTCACCTGTACCTGAAAATGGTGTCCCAAATAGGGTGAGCCAAAGCCCAGTAGAGATATACTAAACCAAATATGAGAAATAACTAAAACATTAGCATTTGATAAATGTTTAACACATGTACATCGATTAACATCATTTTTATAACCCATCATCATTGATATTCATCATTCAACCCAGTTTCATCTCTAATCCCAATTCACTTTATTAACATGGCTTATTTAACCGAGTAATTCAAATGAGACTACAACTCATAGAGACAACACTTCAATTCATCGACTATCCAAAATGAGACTACAACTCATGTTATTGGCACTTCAATCATCAACGTTATTCAAACGTATATAAGATTTCGGGACTTTCACCCTAGACACCCCGGCCAACTTAATTATCAATGGAGTCCATCCCCTATCTCCTCCCACACAATAGAATACATCCACTTTCTCTTCCTAAACAAATATACATATACAATATATTTAAACACTCCATCATATACAATGATCAATTAATGCACATATTCAATATATTATTCCAACTGTCATATTCAATGACATATCTCAATTGATTAGTTTCGGTTTACCTAATCATCATGCAGTTCTACAACAATCATGACTATCCTTCACCGATAGTCCAAAACAGTTATATCTAAACAGATAAATAAATCTATTACACAGATAAACTATCACATTTTCCATAGGTGAGTGATTTACTAATCCAACTACACCGTTTAATCATAATTTCCTTGAATTTCCCAATTTCTAAACCAATTTCATATTTCCACAATTTACCTCATTAATTATACAAATGATTTATTCAATACAAATTAGGGCATTAATCTCCATTTCCCAACTATTGCCCTCAAGGCCAAATTTCATCAATTATACGTAAATAATTCTCATTTCAAGACCTTATATACTCACTGGAACCCAAAGTTAGAAAACTCCTCTTTTGTAAATTCAAAATCAAACCCTAACTTTATCCACATTTCCCAAATCTCAACATTTATACAAAATGACCAATATCTAGGTTAAAACTCATAAAAATGAGTAGTTTATCCCTACCTCAAGTGGAGAGACTCAAAGGAGAAGAAGAGTGAAACCCAAGATGCTCCAAATCCACAAATTTTCGAATCAAAGGAAAGCCCAAGCCAAGCTCTAACTTTCTTACAAAGGGATTAGGGTAGGAAACTCCTAGAACATGGAGTATTTGTGGATAGAGAGAGTGTTTAGAGAGAGAGGCTGTCAGATCTAGGGTTTGAGATGAAAAGAAGATCAAAAAGTGAAATATAAATCCGCTGCTGCGAACTGATATACACAGGGCTTGCTCGAGCGAAGGAGTGGTCACTCGAGCGACCAGACTCAAACGGACCTCGCTCGAGCGCAAGGAGCTTCGCTCGAGCGAAAAATGAAAAGATTCAAGTTTGCAACCCAAAAGCACGCTCGAGCGCAAGAGTTCTCGCTCGAGCGAAGAAATACAAAACATAGAGCGAGTAAGCTCGAGCGAAGGAAAGCTCGCTCGAGCGAAGATTACCAACCTTCAGGTCCAATCTGGACGCAGACGCATGCTCGAGCGCAAAAGTGTTCGCTCGAGCCAAGAGACACATCAAAGAAAGCTCGCTCGAGCGAAGAAGCAAAAACCCAAGGCTCGTTTGAGCGGAAAAAGCCTCGCTCGAGCGAAGATGCCAAATTCTGGACATCAACCATTTGTTCCAACACCCAACCAACCTGTTCCAAACTTACCCAACACATCCCACAACTCAAATACAAAAAATTAAAGGATGGAAACAAGATATGGACAACAACCAACCACTACAGAACCTAAGTCCGGAACACAATATATGACGGGAAAAATCGGGATCGCTATAATGTTGATATTTAGTGTTGATTGTCATTATGTTTTAGTAGTTCCCATGCATCAGGATGTTAACTGTCATTATATTCATATTAATTTGAAATGAATTTTTGTCATTGTGTTGTCAATTACATGATGTGAGTATTCACATCATGTAATTAAAATGAATATTCACATCATTATATTCACATTAATTTGAAATGAATTTTTCATTGTGTTCTCAATTACATGATATGAATGTTCATATTAAAACATACAAATGTAAACGTTCACATCACTACATTATATGAAAGAGAATATTCACATGTTGTGAACATTCACATCACGACATATTGTGAATAAGAATGTGTTGTCAATTAAAAATATAATGAACGTTGTTTTTAATGTGTTGTCAATTAAAAATAAGAAGGTTCACATGTTGTAAATGTTCACATCACTACATTAGATGAGAGAGAATTTTTCGAAAATGAGTTGTGAACATTCACATCAGATGAGAGAGAGTGCTCATATTATTTTTAATGTGTTGTCAATTAAAAATATATTCACATTATATAATAATATAAAATAACAACATCAATGTTATTTAATTTGTGTATGAAATTTTCTATGCCTTAGTCATTTCCCTTCTCTCTCCTCCCCCAACATTAAATATCAACATTAAATATTAATATTAAATATAAGGGCATAAGAGTTTACGAAAATGTGTAAATCAAGAAAAATTACTTTATGGAATAAAAGTATAAATACATGAGACTAAGTGAGATAAAAAAAATTCTTTCATAGACTTCTTGAGTTAGAACACTTCTAAATGAGATTTATCAATAAAAATTTCTATTTTTAAAGATAAATATAATTTGATCATATAATTATAAATATTCGATCAACCTGATTTTTGTATAAATAATTTATTCAAATTTACAAGATGAACTTTTAGATCTTCTAACTGGGCCTTGAGGTGGGCCAATGTCAGGGTCTACCAAGCCCAACAGCCTTCTTAAGAGAATATCTTTTTATTGGAGTTTTATTTTCACCTCATTTTTTTTTTTCCCCGCACAACAATGATATATGTATATAAGGATGAAGATGTGATTTGTTCTGCTTTTGCTGTTTTTGTGTATTTTTTTTCCATTGGTGAAAACACCAACTTATTTGATGAATTATTTTCAAAAAACTGATTTCTGATTTTTTTTTTTTTTTGCAAATTGTGTTTTATAAAAATAAAAATGAACAAACAGACTGGCAGGACAATCTAATATTTCTTATTTGTTGTGTGATTTATGTAATAATAATAAATAAATAAATAAAGCGGAGATAAAATTTACCGAGCGATACATAGCAGCAACAAAAATAAAATAAAAAAAAAGAAAGATATCAAAGTATGTCACGATTTTGACTTGGGTATCAAAAAAATGAAATAAAAATTAATATATCACTGTGATTTGAAAGAGTAAATCAATGGAAATCAATTGACTTAGGAGCACTTGATCCAAAAATATATGTATATATATATCTTGACTTACGAGCAAGATCTAAACAGCAGTCATTGGATTATAAAGCCTACACTGCAAAATTCAATTCAACTTGTGTGAGGGTAATTTATGTCTAAATTGGGCCGAGCTGGGTAAATGAGTCGTTCTTTGGGCCACAGTAAGAAGGGCTGGATGAAAGGGGCTTGTAGGTTAGCCCGGTCCTGGTAAGCCCTATTATTATCCCGGTCCAGAGAGGCTTGTTGTTATCCCGGTCTGGGAGAGATTTGTGGGTAGCTCGGTCACCGCACTTGGAGTTAGCCCGGTCATGGCGTATTGTGGTTAGCCCGGTCAAAACCTGGCTATTTGTTAGCTCGATCAAGACCTTGATGTTTGTTATCTCGGTCTGAACATACCATGGTTAGTACTGGAGAAAACGGGGTAAGAGCAGTGAATGGAAGAGCCGAGCTAAATTTAGCTCAGTCTAGTCTGCGGCTTAGCATAGTCATGCTTACCTCGGTCATATTAGAATCCGACCATGGTAAAACCATCTCACTTGGTTTAAGCAGTGAGGGGGTGTTGAAGGATAATCATTATCTTTCAGGAATGTGATTCCTAGGAGGACTCTACATGGAGGAGTAAGAATCTTACTTGGATTGTGCCACACGGAACCTATAGAAGCTCATAATATCACATTTGGAGAGGTAACACAACTTTGATCCCCGAATACACAGAGCTTTTTGTCTATTTATCTGTTTTGCTAACTTAGGCATCGGAGAGGTATCTGGCACACACCTGTCGACTAGCTCACGTTTGTGTTTTCAGAGAGTAAAGCAACGACGTACGGAGGAGTGCAATCTTGATCAACAGAATTATACGAGGACAATATTTCGTGCTTGTACAACTTGAATTATTATTATTATTATTTTTATTTTTTATTTATTTTTTTAAAACGTAACAAAATAACAATATGATGCAGAGATATCTGTACATGCATGTACAAAATAGGGTTAAAAAAATCCCTCAAAATAAAAAAAATAAAAAAATTGCAAAATCAATTTTAATTAGAGCAAATTTTAAAGAGAGAGATTACCCTTTTTTCAATAGCTATTTGATAGGTAGAAGGCTTCTGATTGTAATGACACATTGAAGATTCAGTGGATGATGATTGACTTTTATAGGCTTCTGATTGTAGAAGGCTCAATGTTCTTTTGGGTAATAGGGTTGGGGATTTTAGTCCTTTTATATTGGTAACCTTAGTTTGTTACGTTTTTTTATTTTTATTTTTATTTTTATTTTTATTTTTTTATTATTTTAAATAATGCTATTAAACTCATAAAATTACCCACGTGATAAAGAAAATGCCCTCTATAGAGTATGTGACAAATCAAAATTTGACAATTATCATACTATATAATTGAGGATTGTATTGTGAAATTTTTAAAAATCAAATTTTTTTCAATTTTTTAAGCTTTAATGAGATATCAGTGAATTGTATTCCTTTTTAGTTGTTTTTCTTTTTAGTTAACTTGTTTTTTAGAGTTACATTAGACCCGTCTAGTAACAATCGGATGATTTTAATCTCTTATAAATTAAATTATGTGTATCAATCAAAATTGGATATAATATTTGATTGAGTCAAACCCAAGGTGTACAGATTTATGCCTTATTTTTAAATTGTTATACCATTCTTTTTATTTTTCACCCATCTTTTGATAAAAAAATGAAATGAGAAATTACTATTTAGTGGTGTTAGCAAAAATTATTACAAATTTATAGTAAAGTTTATAATTTTAATTATTAATATTTATTTTTTATTTGTATTTAGTTTTTACTGACACTGTTGTGATGTGATTTGTCAAAAATTAAAAAATCAATTAAAATTCTCAAATCAACGCTCACTGAAACGTGGAGTTTTTTTTTTGTAAATATTTTAAAAAATAATAATTTAGAGAATTGACTCACTTTTTAAACTATTTAGGAAACTATTATGCTTTTTAAAATCGCATTTTGAAAATGTAATTTTAAATTGAAATTATATTTTTAACATGTAATTTCACCTTGACATCGCATATTGAAAATGCAATTTATGATGACATGAACTTCACTTTTTGAAATTATATTTTCAACATGCAATTTAGTTGAAAATATAATTTCAAATTCAAAATCACATTTTCAAAATGCTTCAAAAAATAGGTTAATTTTTTTAAATAATTTGAAAAGTGAGTCAATTCTTTAATTTTTTTTTTTTAGAATATTAAAAAAAAAAACTCCTGAAACGTGCTGGTTCACCAACTTATAAATAAAATAAAACATTTAAGGCGTCGTTTGGGAAGCTGATCTGGGGCTAAATTAGCCACGTCCGGACAAATTAGGCTAATTTAGCCAAATGAAGACAAAACAGAAGCAACGTGCTGGGTTCAAACCATTTTGGGGCAAATTTACCAAAATAACCTGGGTCTTCCCTCTGAATCTAAGGCCCAACGCGTACAGGAGGCACACACACAGAACAAGTGGAGGAGGAGGAGAGAGATGGAAGACGAGAACCTTCACCAAGTCGACTCGGTTCTCGATTTGGCCTGGACGAGTTCGACCGTGTCGTCGATCTTCGGCAGCGACGACGTTCCGAGTAGATCGGGCGACATCTCCGCCGCGAGCAGCAGTTCCGGCGAGATTCCTTCGGCCTTGTTGACGGTGCCACTGAGACTGGTGGTGGGACCGCCGGTGCTGGAGGCAGCGTCTGTGGCCGTTTCGGGAAGAGTGAAGTGCGTGGGGAGGAATAACAAGGGAGTGACGTGGGGGTTCACGTCGGTGATAGGGAGGAGGAGAGAGATGGAGGAGAGAGGGTGCACCGCCTCTGGTTCTCGATTTGGCCTCGACGAAGACCTTCACCAAGAGGAGGACCCTTTTTGATTTATATAATATTCATATAATATGTATTTTTCATATAATATGTAATTTTTCATATAATATGTATTCATATAAAAATAAAAATAAAAATTATTAGTATTATTATTATTTTAAAATTAAAATTAAAAAATAAAATACACAGGACAATAAAATAAAATTAAAATTAAAATTATTATTATTATTATTATTTTAAAATTATAATTTAAAATTAAAATTAAAATTATTATTATTATTATTAAAATAAAAAACACATGAAAAAACTATTTGCAAATCTGAAAAGTAGTATGGACTGTAGAGTTGTGAAAGTAGTATGGAGTTTCGAGTTATATGTTTGGTTATGAGTTTTGAAAATAATTTATTAATTGAGTTTTATCTTATGTGTTTCCTTACGATTTGAGTGTAGAGTTGTTTTTAAATTTAAAATATTAACATTTTAAATTATTTTAATTTTTTGATTATTTAAAATTTTTGAATATTTATTTTAATTTTTTACTTATTAAAATTTAAAATTATTTACATTATTTAAATATTTAAAATAAAATTAAAATAAAATTAAATAAATGTTATTAAAGAACACAAATAAAGAAAAATTACGATTTGAATGTTATTCGCCACGTAATTTACAAATAAATGAAACACATAAATAAAGAAAAATGTTATTGTACACCAATAAAAAAATAAGGCAAAAAACATAAATTAAAGAACAAGAACTAATTAAAGTATAAAAAAATAAAAATGACAAAAACATAAATTTAAAAAAAAATAAAAAAAAATTAAGCAAAATACGCAAAATCCAAACCCAAAATAAACAAATTAAAAAATAAATATTTTACCAAAATACGCCAAAATAAAATAAAAAATAAAAAAATTTAAACAAAATACGCCAAATCCAAACCTAAAATAAAAAAATAAAAAAATAAAAAAAAAGGTTAGCAAAAAATGGCAACTCCAAACTGAAAATAAGAAAAAAATAAAAAAATAAATAAAAAGCAACAACTATTTTGGACCGTTGGGAAGCTGACGTGGCCGCCATGCATATTTGAATTACAAGTAGATGTGGATCAAGGCCACTTTGGTAAATTAACAATAAGACACTTCATCAAAAAGTCAAAAAGTTAAAAAAGTTAAAAAGTTTTTCCTAAATCAAATTTTTTAGCTCAAATTAAAATAATTAAAAAAATTAAAAAATTAAAAAGTCAACCCACTCCCAAACGGAGGCTAAGTCTATGAAACTCAATCTTCATTACTTTCATTTTCGCTGAACTTTACAATCAGAAGTCACCTATAGGATTCACTGAGTCACCCGTGCCGATTTACCAACTTAAAAAATAAATAAAATAAATAAAGCTTGCGTGGCCCACAATGGGGTGTTTGGGATGATAGTTTGATGTTAAAATAGTTAATAAAAATTAAAAATAATTAATAAGATAAAATATCATATTTTACACATTAATTAATTATTTTTTATATTATAAGCATTTATTCAATTATAAAAAAATCCATAAACGTAACTTTTTTTTATTAACTAAAATAATTTAAAAAATTAATTAAAATAATCAACATCACAAATGAGACCAATATATGCCATCCACAATAAATGCTGTATTTAATAGATTTTTTAAATTCAGTGTATCCTCTATCAATATTTTGGTTTGACTCTTTTGTTGTTTAGTTTATTTATTTATTTACTTTTTAATATTTTGTTTTGAGTTCGCAAGCCCACACCAAACTCTGCTTATGTATATACTAGAATTTTTTTTTTTTAAATTATTAAAATTTTTATACAATACCCACACGGAGTATATCTCATTTGATATGATGTGAGTTTCACCCACACTATGTAATAATAATTTTTTAAAGTTTCTAACGTTATATATATATATATATATATGATTGTTGGTTTGGAAAGGAATTCATGGACTCTGCTTAAATTATGTTTGGTTGTTGAAAAATGGAACATGATTAGCAGTTTGATGAAAATATATGAATCCCTCCAAGGTCGAATTAGCATTTTCATGGGAGAGGTGAGATTCGGGATGATTTTATTTATTTATTTGTTTATTTATGGTTCTCACTTTACAAAAAGAAACAAAGTCACATTTTACATAATGAGATTTTTTATATAATTTTGTAAATTTATTTCAACTAACTAATATCACTAATTAATATATAAACAAATACAATTTATTTTATATCTTCAATTACTAATTTTATCACTTTACTTAATTCGACAATCAAACATGATGAAAATTGCTTAAAATTGTCCGGGGCAAAAAATTTATGTAAAAGGATATAAATACCCGTCAAACTATTTTGGTGCGTTTAATTTGAAGGGCCATCTTTGTCCTTTTACTTATGGTTCTGACAATAGAAAAAAATGTAAAGCTTCTAAATACACACCTTCAATTTCTCTTTTGTATGCATGTATGGTAATTCTTGTTTGTTATGATAAATCTTCGCACATGTGTAAAGAGATATTTATGGCCTCTATTTAAATTAAGACTACAAATAAGTTTAGTTGAGTTTTGGAATGGCTTGTTGCTGTTGATTGCTGGACAATCTTCATTGTAATTAAATTAATTAGTTCTGTTTGGGTACTAAATGACAAACAGAATATAAAAGAAAAATAGGAAAGGAGAGAGAAAGTTTGATTACAAAAATCAAATTAGAAATAGAATTAAATAAATAAAAAACAGATTTTATTTTGTTACAAAAATAAAATTAAAATCTAATTTAAATAAATAATAAAACAGAAAATAAATAAATAACTTACTTGATTAATATCTTGAATATTATTCTGATCAAGTCTAGTGTTCGACACTGTCTCCTTAAGACAGATTCGTTCTCTCTACGGTGCTTTCAGAATATGGACGTCTATCTCTCAGGATGAAATGATCAACTATAAATAAATACAGCACTACAATTTATTTGTTCAACGAACACACTAAGTGTTTACACTCTTTCTCACAAAAATTAAATGCAGCAAAATGACGAATAAATTTGCATAGGAGAAGTACGAAATTTCTGAATTCAACATCAAATGAGGGCTGTCCTATTTATAGATGGATTGGTGGCTGCTGGTTTTGAATTAAACATGTGCAAACTTGTTTTGAACAGGTACTGAACCTGTTGGTTTGAATTGGTATTGTTTGGATTCAAATTCAAACAAATAAAACCGAATTGTATAGATTTAAATCTGTCCGGGTTTTTTGAAAATTAAACAGAATCAATTCTGTTCAGGTGGGAGAAAAACAGACCCAATTTTGAATTTTAAATTCCGAAAAACAAATTGGAAAAATTTGAATTTAATTTTAGAAAAATAAAATTCAAATGTTCTTCGCCCAAAAAAGATAAGTATTGGGCCAAACAAGCCCAACCCAACCTCACACCCGCGCCCAAGCCCAGGCCCAACCCAGCCTGCCCGACCAAACGGACGGCGGTGGCAGCGGGCGCGCACGTGTGTGGTGATTTTTGGGTCCAATGGATCTAGTCCATTTTGCCCATAACCTCACTTTCTACAAAACTTGGGTACCCCTTGGGACACACCCCAAGTTCCAATCCCATGCCTTATAAACTCATTCAAAACTTTCCACCAAATCAATGTGGGACAAGCCATTTTCCAACCTTAAGGAATTTCCACTAAAACTCCATTTCCATGGAGCTCACTTTGACTGTAATTTCCCATTCATCCGATAATGGTTTTGAGCAACCAAATATACCACGTGAATCACAACGCGACATAGAACGCGTTACCACTTTGATCTGTAAAAATCGACGCACAGGGCCCACCTAAAAAATAGACCAAATTTAGGAAAAAATTCTGGTTTTACCCAGAATTTTCCCAACCATTTCTAACAATCCCCCACATGAATGGAATTTGATGACAACAGAAATGCAACAATATGCAGACTTTATCGAAAGAGTATAAGTTGAAAATATCTTACATCAGGATAGGTAGCTTTCGGCCTTGAACCTTCCCTAGTGATAACCTATCGGACTTACTGGCTAACCAATGGATGCGATGCCTTGAATAGTTCAGCCGTTTGTGTAAGCCAAGACAATAGATTTCACACAAAATATCTTCTAACACATCGTAGTTCTCACTGTTGTGTTCATTTTGGCCTTGAACGCTCTTGGTTTTCATGAGTGTTTCTAGAGAATTTAGCCTCTTCATTCTCATAGAACCGGCCCCAGTTCAACACTCATATAGGTGATTCTTATTGTAAGTATCTCGTTATACTTGTCTTGATTTTTATACCTAAATCAAGATATAAGTAATCATTAAAAGCAAAGCTTATCTTTATACCCCTACAGACAACACATGTTGCAGATATCACTCTCACCATAGGAATGGGTAGGGAATTTTTTTCCCTTGGTGATTTCTGGTGAGCCACACATAACTTAGTTGTCCCTTTGAACTTAGTTCTTGGGATCTCCAGTCATATAAGTAGGGTTAACATTATGATGACTCTTATGTAATAGGCTTTAATCACATCCCTTTCGATGAACTATACACTAGCTCTTTTGTCAAACCTTTTGTTAACGGATCCGCAATATTCTCTTTAGATTTTATATAATCTATTGAGATTATTCCATTTGACAACAATTGCCTTACGGTATTATGTCGACGACGAATATGTCGTGACTTACCGTTATACATATGATTCTGTGCCCTACCTATTGCAGATTAACTATCACAATGAATGCAAATAGCTGGCACAGGTGTTGGCCACATTGGAATGTCTTCTAAGAAGTAACGAAGCCATTCTGCTTCTTTTCCTACTTTGTCTAAAGCAATGAACTCGGATTCCATTATGGATCGTGCGATGCATGTTTGTTTCGTGGACTTCCAAGAAACAGCAGCGCCTCCCAGAGTAAAGACATATCCATTTGTGGATTTTGAATCTTTAGTATCCGATATCCAATTTGCATCACAATAACCTTCGAGCACTGCTGGATATCGAGTAAAATTCAAACCATGATTACGAGTGAATCTTAGATATCTAAGAACTCGAATGATCACCTTCCAATGGTTTTCTCCGGGGTTCCTAGTGTACCTACTCAATTTACTGATAGCATAAGTTATATCAGGACGAGTACAATTCATTAAGTACATTAGGCTTCCAATGATTTGGGAGTATTTTAACTGAGACACTGTATCACCTTTATTTTTCGATAAATAAAGACTGATGTCTACAGGTGTTCTAGCTACATTCAAATCATCCTTGATAAATTTATCAAGAATTTTCTCAATATAATAAGATTAAGATAACGCATATCTGTCAGATGTTTTAGTAATTTTTATTCCTAATATAACATCTGCGACCCCCATATCTTTCATATCAAATCTTCTGTTAAGCATTTGCTTAGTTGATTTGATCATGTTATGACTGCTTCCAATGATAAGCATGTCATCCACATAAAGACAAACTATGACATATCCTTGGTCAGTGTTTTTAACATAGACGCATTTGTCACATTCATTTATCTTAAACCCATTAGTAAGTATTGCATGATCAAAATTTTCATACCATTGCTTAGGTGCTTGTTTTAATCCATAAAAGATTTTACAAGCCGACAAACTTTCTTTTCTTGCCCCGGCATTACAAACCCTTTGGGTTGCTCCATATAGATCTCTTCATTTAGATCACCGTTTAAGAAAGCTGTCTTAACATCCATTTGATGTATTTCTAATTTAAACAACGCTGCTATAGCAATAAGCATACGAATGGATGTTATTCTTGTCACAGGGGAATATGTGTCAAAATAGTCTAGACCTTCCTTTTGTCTGTAACCTTTTACTACAAGTCTTGCTTTATACTTGTCTATTGAACCATCTGTCTTCATTTTTCTCTTGAATATCCATTAATATCCAAGAGGTTTAGAACCTGGTGGAAGATCCACCAATTCCCAAGTATGATTTTGCATAATAGACTCAATTTCATTATTAGCAGCCTCTTTCCACAAAGGTGCTTCAGGACCTGTCATTGCTGCCTTAAAGCTTTGAGGTTCATTTTCTAACAGGTATGTTAGGAAATCTGGACCAAAGGATTTTGATGTTCTCGCTCTCTTACTTCTTCTTGGTTCATCATCAGTTAAATCATGTTGGTCGAGACCATTATTAGTCTCTTGTGTTTGATTGTCATTAGTCTCTTGACTTTGTGTATAATCATAAGTTCTTTTCTATGAACTTAAATTCCTGTCATTTCTTGTAAGGAAAGACATATTGAAAAAACACAGCATTCCTTGACTCTATAATAGTGTTTACATTTATATCAGGTATTTCTGATTTATAAGTCAGAAACCGATATGCACTACTATTCTGAGCATAACCAATAAACACACAATCTACTATTTTTGGTCAAATCTTAAGCTTTTTAGGAACAGGAACTTCAACTTTTGCCAAACACTCCCACACTTTTAAGTATTTGTAGGAAGGCGGTCGACCTTTCCACAATTCATAAGGAGTGTTGTTGGTTTTCTTGTGGGGTATTCTGTTAAGAATATAATTAGCAGACAATATTGCTTCTTCCCACAAGTTTTGTGGTAAGCCTGAACTTAGTAACATGACATTCATCATTTCTTTTAGGGTTCTATTCTTTCTTTCAGCAATTCCATTTTGCTGAGGAGAATAGGATGCTGTAGTTTGGTGAATAATGCCATGTTGTGCACAAAATTCATTTAATGGTGCATCATATTCACCACCCCTATCAGTTCTAACCATTTTAATGGTTTTACCAAGGTTATTTTCAACTTCTGTTTTGTAGAATTTAAACATTTCTAAGGCTTCATCTTTACTTCTAAGTAAATAAACATAACAATATCTTGTGCAATCATCGATAAATGTTATAAAATACTTTTTGCCTCCTCTAGTTTGAACAAATTTTAGATCACATACATCAGTATGAATTAATTATAGAGGTTCGGTTTTCCTTTCAACCGATTTAAATGGAGCCTTAGTTAGTTTCGCTGCTACACAAACTTCACATTTATGATTAGGATTAATTTTAAACTTTGGTATATAATCCAAACCAATTAATCTACGCAAAGCATCATAATTTACATGTCCTAATCTACCATGCCATAAATTCGACTCAAGAATATAAGCAAAAGATGTGTTATTCTTATTACTAGCAACTTTTGGTACAACTGTCATTACATTTAGTTTGAAGAGACCATCACTCGTATATCCCTTACCAACATACATGCCACTCTTTGTTAATACAAATTTATCAGACTCAAAGACAAGCCTAAAACCATTTTTACTTAACAAAGAATCTGAAACTAAATTCTTCCGGATGTCAGGTACATGCAGTACGTTGTTGAGGGTCAGTTCTTTCCCTGATGTCATCTTCAAGATCACTTTTCCTTGTCCAGCCACAGTAGAAGTAAAAAAATTTCCCATGAAAAGTTGTTCACCATTTGCAGCCTCATTGTAGGTAGTGAGCATCTTCTTGTTCGCACATATGTGACGAGTTGCTCCAGTGTCAACCCACCACTCTTTGGGATTTCCAACCAAGTTAGTCTCAGACACCACAGCAGAGAGGTTGATGTCATTCACCCCGTCAGAGATGTAATCTAGTTCAGTTACATTGGCCTGATTGGTAATCTTCTTGCTTGTACTTCCACGATCCTTCTTAGGGCGGCGACAATCAGAAGCTCGATGTCCAGTCTTGCCACAATTATAGCATTTCCCTTTGAACTTCTTGTTGCCATTGTTGTCGCCTTGTTTAGGACCATCTCCAGTAAACGTCCTCTTTTTGTTATGTGGTTTATGAACTTGTTCAACCACATTAGCCTTGGACTCAATGGGATTTTTCCCATTCCTCTTTTTAGCCTTACAGTTATCTTCCTCAATTCTCAGTCTTACAATAAGTTCATCCATGGTCATCTCTTTGCATTTATGTTTTAAATAATTTTTGAAATCTTTCCAAGCCGGTAGTAACTTTTCCACTAAAGTAGCAACTTGGAAAGACTCGCTCAGAGACATACCCTCAGAATGAATGTCATGTAAAATTAATTGAAAATTTTGAACTTGAGAAATTACCGTTTGGAAGTCTACCATAACGAAGTCCAGAAATTACCGACAACAAATTTTTTCGTGCCGGCATCCTCTGTCTTGTATTTCTTCTCCAAAGAATCCCACAATTCTTTTGCTGACTTCAAAGGACTGTAAACATTATACAGCATGTTGTCAAGACCATTAAGGATGTAGTTTCTGCACAGGAAATCTGAATGTTTCCAAGCATCTACAGCGACAACAACTTGCCGATCACTTTCACCCTCTTTAAGTGCTGGAGCCTCTTCATGGAGAAACAGGGCCAAATTAAGAGTTGTAAGATAGAACAGCATCTTCTGCTGCCATCTATTAAACTTAGTACCGTTAAATTTTTTCGGTTTTTCTCCATGATTTATTGGTACTTGAACATGGTTCTGGATAGGGACCGGTGTTGGTGTAACAATTGGAGTACCACTTCCAGTTGCAGTAGCCATAATCTTTGATTACAAAAATTAGAAAAAATTAAAACACAAATTAATTTTCTAGTTACTAAAACCAGAAAATAAATTATAACACAAAATAATTTTATTTTCCTTGTTACTAAAACTAGAAAAATAAAATATCACAATAATTTTTTGTAACACAAATTTAATATTCTGCAATTGTTAATGACGCCAGTATATTACTACTAGTTGTCAAAAAAAATAGACAACATATTACTACTATCTATCAAATAGCATAAACCACTATTTGTTTTTCCAACCAGAATATGTCTTTATGAAATCACAGAAAATTAAATACAATGAAGATACCAAAATAGAATCTGTCTTAAGATTGTTGATTGTTGGACAATCTTCATTGTAATTAAATTAATTAATTCTGTTTGGATACTAAACGACAAACAGAATATAAAAGAAAAATAGGAAAGGAGAGAGAAAGTTTGATTACAAAAATCAAACTAGAAATAGAATTAAATAAATAAAAAACAGATTTTATTTTGTTACAAAAACAAAATTAAAATTTGATTTAAATAAATAATAAAACAAAAAATAAATAAATAACTTACTTGATTAATATCTTGAATATTATTCTGATCAAGTCTAGTGTTCGACACTGTCTCCTTAAGATAGATTCATCCTCTCTACGGTGCTTTCAAAATATGGACGTCTATCTCCCATGATAAAATGATCAACTACAAATAAATGCAGCACTATAATTTATTTGTTCAACGAACACACTAAGTGTTTACACTCTTTCTCACAAAAACTAAATGCAGCAAAATGACGAATAAATTTGCATAGGAGAAGTACGAAATTTCTGAATTCAACATCAAATGAGGACTGTCCTATTTATAGATGGATTGGTGGCTGCTAGTTTTGAATTAAACAGGTGCAAACCTGTTTTGAACAGGTACTGAACCTGTTTGTTTGAATTGGTACTGAACCTGTTGGTTTGAATTGGTACTGTTTGGATTCAAATTCAAACAGATAAAATTGAATTGTACAGATTTAAATCTGTCCGGGTTTTTTGAAAATTAAACATAATCAATTATGTTTGGGTGGGAGAAAAAAGGACCCAATTTGAATTTTAAATTCCGAAAAACAAATTGGAAAAATTTGAATTTAATTTTAGAAAAATAAAATTCAAATGTTTTTGGCTTAAAAAGATAAGTATTGGGCCGGACAAGCCCAACCCAACCTCACACCACGCACTCGCGCCCAAGCCCAGCCCAGCCCGCCCGACCAGACGGTAGCGGCGCGCGCGTGCTGATTTTTGGGTCCAATAGGTCTAGCCCATTTTGCCCATAACCTCCCTCTCTACAAAACTTGGGTACCCCTTGGGGCACACCCCAAGTTCCAATCCCATGCCTTATAAACCCATTCAAAACTTCCTACCAAATCAATGTGGGACAAACCATTTTCCAACCTTAAGGAATTTCCATCAAAACTCCATTTCTATGGAGCTCACTTTGGCTTCAATTTCCCATTCACCTGATAATGGTTTTGAGCAACCAAATATACCACGTGAATCACAACGCGACATAGAACGCGTTACCACTTTGACCTGCAAAAAATCGACGCACGAGGCCCACCTAAAAAATAGACCAAACTTAGGAAAAAATTCTGGTTTTACCCAGAATTTTCCCAACCATTTCTAACGGTTGCCACATACCGACTTATTAGTAATGCAAGTTCTATATAAAGTACTTTGCAAGTGCATAAGTGTATGAGTGACAAGACAGGTAGGGTAGATCTCTACTGCATCATCTGGATTGGATTCTTGGGCATAATATACAGGTACGCAATACTACTCATGGAGCCAGCTTCTCAGGACGATGATTAACGTCCAGTTCCTGACAAGTGGTATAAGATCTAGTCCAGGGACACTGCGCGAAGCGAGTTTCAATGGGTAGGATAACGAATAAGCATGAAGGCAGGTAGTATAACGTCTCCCTGATGAGGGCATTAGGGATTTGCAGTGGTAGCATGTTGGGTACCGATTCATTGGTAATGTAAGTTCTACACTAAGCATCTTGCAAGCACATAAATGTATGAGCGGCAAGACAGGCAACGTAGATCTCTATCGCATCACATGAGTTAGATTCTTGGGCATAATTGCACGGGGTATGTACCACTTGTGGAGTCGGCTTCTCGGAAGGATGACAAGCGTCTAGTCCGTGACATCGTACTCAAAAATTTATCTCAAACTCTACTTTAATCTAATCTCCAGCTCATCTTAACTCGGTTTAGTAATACTAATCAAGCTCAAATTTAATAGTGAATTTTTTTTGCTATTATTTAAATATAGGAAAAAAGACAGTTTTAGTCCTTAAAGTATATACTTCTTCTCATTTTAGTCTCTTAAGTTTCAATTTGAGTCAATTTGGTTCTAACTCAATCGTCCATCTACATTGATAATGGGAACAATAAGGATAAAAGATAGTTTTAGTCTCTAAAATATGTGTTTATTGTCATTTTAGTCCACTAAGTTTTAATTTTAACATTTTGATCTTCAAAATTGTTAATTTGGTTATATTTCTAAAATCTGGAAAGTATTTTATCCTTATTTTTAGGGTTAATTACATTGATACCCCCTTTATTTTTTTGGAATATCATTCACTCATTTTAATCCTTAAAATTATACTAACAGCCCTTGTTAGCTAACTCCGTTAAATGCAATGGTTAAATAACTATAATAACTTTATAGATTAGTTAAATTTCATCTGTTAGTCATCACTCTAAACTTTACTTTAAGGTTGGTTTGGAAAGTGAATTTTTTTAACTTTTTGGCTAACATATGAGTTTAAAAAAATTTAAGTATTTGGAAATAATTTTTTACCTTTTTATAAAAAAATGTATAAAAAGTATAGAAAATAACAAGAAATCTTTGACTTTTTTATGTGACTTTTGAATTTGTGACTTTTTAACTATGTTAGCTTTATTCCAAACAATCCCTTTCACCCCATGGTGGTTGTGATTTGAAACTTGAGTTAATACCTAGAAAAGAGAGAGAAATGATAAAGATATTTTGTATGGTGGTACAGTATAATAAATATTCAAGGTAAATTTATTTTCGATGTATTGAAAAAAAATATATATTCAAGGTAAGACACGTGGCATAATATGATTGGAGCTAGGACCAAATTGATAATTTTGAGAATCAAAATGACAAAATTGAAATTTAAAGAACTAAAATGACAAAGAACGCATGTTTTGAGGACTAAATATGTCATTAATCCATACTGTTCTCGTTATCAATGTAGCGGATGTTAGAGTTAGGATGATATTGACAATTTTGAAGACAAAAATGATAATAAAAACTTAAAGGACTAAATGACAAGGAATGTATACTTTTGAGACTAAAACTATATTCTTTTTTTTAAAAAAAGAAGAAAAAAAAAAAGCAGAAGAATAAGAAGAAGATAATATATTTTTGTGTGAAATGTGATGTTTGGAAAAAATAATAAATTCAAAAACCAATTTTAGAAACAGTTCACTAGCAAATTTTCTCTCTATTTTTGTTTATGTTTTCAATAACAGAACAATTGTCGAAAACAATTTTAGATACTTTGGTGGAGTAAAAGTACATCTTTAATTTTTTGGGGTAGAAAAAGAACATCTTTTATGTTTGTAAATTGTTAATCATCACTTATATCTATTAAAAGAAATATGGGTAAAATACACTCATCTCCCCACGGTTTGAAGAAAATATAAATAATCTTATACTTTTGATATAATTATATTGACATCCATTTCAGTAAGGTAAGTAATTGAAAACAATGTAAATGGTGGGTAAATACTGAAATAAACATATATATATATATATATTAGTATATTTTTTCATTTATATGACTAACAAATTATTGATAAAAAAAGACTTGATTGTTACATGAATTAAAATGTCAAGAAAAACCGATGTAATTATGTCAAAAGTGTGAGATTAATTGTAATTTTTTTGAACTTTAAGGGAATGAATGTAATTTATTAAACAAATACTAAAGCCACCAAACGAGTTACTCCCTAAATTATTGAGGCGGGGTCACTGCTGTGACCTGTTGCGTACTGTTCTTGCTGCGCCTTAAAATGGCACTGTTTTGAACCTTCTTTTTTTTTCCTCTCGCGTGTGCTAGGGTTAGGAAAAACTTGTAAGAAAATCATACACATATATAATATAATCATATGTGTATGGATATAAAGCGAAATAAAATTATACTAACTTCCTCCAACCATTGTTGATCAAGTTATGTGATGTGTGTATTTCTTCTGAATCTATCAATATTATATCACTCACCTTATACTTTAGGAATAAGCGTCTTCTAACTTATGCAAAACTTGAGTGCCCTATTGATGGAAAACCACAAACCTATTTATAATTGTTAGGTCAAGGACCCTTATCAGATAGATACCTTATCAGATAAATCTTGTTAGTTTCCTTCCATCAAGGGAATTTAATTATTGAAAATTGATAGGCCTTAGCCAAACCACCATTAGAGTTCTTGATATTTTAGGCAACCTTAATAATTATCACCCATAATTATCAAAATAAAAGATAAATATACATATAAGGATAAACATATAAATAACATATAATATATAATTTACAAAATTAATATGTATGTGGGCCACATTAAGTCTCCTATTAGGAGACTTAGCTTACATTCTCCCACTTGGTCCACAAATCATATAAATACTGTATTGGGTGATATGTACTGAATTTTGGCCATTAAATTTGCCTAAACTTTAATATTGAAATCCTCACACTCCATTGGCAATGTTGTTATACGAATCATAGCGGTTATGCCCCATTTAATAGATATTTCCTTCTATAAATTACAATGTATGACACTTGTCAATGAGTACTAAATAAAATATTTCAATTTACAAATGACTAACAAATAGCCATTCAGGTCCTACTTTATTTATCCCAATGGATAACAAACATGACAAATACTTTAAGTGCACAATCAAAGGTCATGAATTTACTCTAAATAAATATTGTTCTCAATAGCTAATCCCTCAAAATGAGAAAGTAATTTCATACATCAAAAGAGCTAATTAGTCCCATATGAACCACATGATCATTGTGTACTTTAGCCGGCAATCCTTTTGTCATGGGATCTACAACCATCAGTTCAGTGTCGATGTGCTCAATAGCAATTTCTTGCATCTTGACTTTCTCTCTGACAACAAGATACTTTATGTCAATATGTTTATTTCGGAGACCACTTTTATTGTTTTTAGAAAAGAAAACTGTAGCTGAATTATCACAGTAAATCCTTAGTGGCCTCGATATGGAATTAACAATCCTTAGTCCTGTGATAAAATTTCTTAACCATAAGGCATGTGTTGTAGCTTCATAGCAAGCAACAAATTCCGCTTGCATAGTCGACGAAGCGGTTATGGACTACTTGATGTTTCGCCAAGATACAGTTCCTCCAGTAAGAAGAAAGATATATCCTGAAGTAGACCTTCTAGTGTCGAAACATCTAGCAAAATCTGAATCTGAATATCCAATCACCTCTAGTGAATCCGCATGTCTGTATGTAAACTTGTAGTCCTTAGTTCCTTACAAATACCTCATAACGTTCTTAGTAGCTTTCTAGTGTTCAAGGCTTGGATTACTTTGATATCTGCCTAACATTCCTACCATAAACCCAATATCAGGTCTTGTAAGACCTGAGCATACATGAGACTATCTACTGCAGATGCATAAGGTATGTTTTTCATCTGCTCTTTCTCCAAATCATTTTGTAGTGATTGATTTAGACTAAATTTGTCTCCTTTGACAATATGTGCTACAGAAGGTGAACAAGACTTCATGTTAAATCTTTCCAAAACCTTTTCAATGTAGGCCTTTTGAGATAGTCCCAATGTTCTACAAGATCTATCTTTGTGAATCTCTATGCCAATGACATATGAGGCTTCACCCATATCCTTCATTTCAAAGTTTTCAGAAAGAAATTCTTTCGTTTCATGTAGCAAACCCAAATCACTACTTGCAAGCAGAATGTCATCTACATACAGAACTAAGAATATGTATTTACTCCCACTAACCTTAAGGTATATACAATTATCAACAATGTTCTCTGTAAACTCGAATGAAGTAACAATGTTGTGAAATTTTAAATAGCATTGGCGGGAGGCCTGTTTAAGTCCATATATAGATTTCTTTAACTTACAAAACCAAGTGATTATCCTTTGAGGAAAATCCCTCAGGCTGAACCATGTATACCTCTTCTTCAAGAACCCCATTAAGAAAAGTCGTTTTCACATCCATTTGGTGTAGTTCTAAATCAAAATGAGCTACTAACGCCATGATTATTCAAAATGAGTCCTTCTTAGAAACCGGAGAGAAGATCTCATGGTATCAATTCCTTCCTTATGAGTAAAACCTTTGGTTACAAGTCTGGCTTTATATCATTCAATGTTACTAGAAGAATTCCTTTTGGTTTATAAGCCAATGGCCTTAGCTTCTTTTGGTAACTCAACAAGATCCCAAACTTTGTTTATGGCTATTGATTTCATCTCTTCTTTCATGGCATCATACCATAAATTGGAATTGATTCCATTCATGGCTTGTGAAAATGAACTAGGATCAGCTTTAGGTCCAACATCAAAGTTAGATTCTTGTAGGTATAGAAGGTAATCACTAGAAATTGCTGATTTCTTTTCTCTTGTGGATCTCCTTACTCCTATTAGTTCATTTAAATTTTGAATAAGAGGTTCTGTATTGATTTGTTCCTCATGGAGCGGTTATTCTTGTATTGGTTATTCTTCAATGATATTTGGAATAACACTCGGAACAACCAATTCCTTAATTGGTTTCTAGGGTCCGTTATTTCCTCGAATTCTATGACACGAGGAAAACCACTTCCACTCGACTCATGATCCTTAAGAAATTTTGCATTTCTAGCCTCAACAATTTTAGGTGTGTGTGAAGGGCAATAAAATTTGAAACCTTTGAAGTTTTCAGCATAGCCAATAAAAAGACCACTAACTGTTCTTGGAAACAATTTCTTTAAGTGTGGGTTATAAACCCTCACCTCAACTGGACAACCCTATATGCGCAAATGTCTCAAACTTGGTTTCCATCCTTTCCATAATTCAAAAGGTGTTTTAGGAACAACTTTAGATGGAACCCGATTTAAGACATACATAGCGGTTTTCAAAGCTTCACTCCACAAATTTATGGAAACATTGGAATAACTAATCATACTCCTTACCATGTCCATAAGTGTACTGTTTTTTCTTTCAGCTACACCATTTTGTTGTGGTGTACCAGGCATTAAATATTGGGCAATTATGTCTTCTTCTTTAAGAAACCTAGCAAATGGACCAAGTATTTGTCCAGATTTTGTGTACCTTCCATAATGTTCTCCACCCCTATCTGATCTCACGAATTTAATGTTCTTTTTTGTTTGTTTCTCTACCTCTGCTTTATAGGCTTTAAAAGCATCAAATGCCTTAGCCTTATCAAATAAAAGATAGAGATACATATATCGTGTATGATCATCAATAAATGAGATAAAATATCTCTGACCATTGAAACAAGGTGGAGTAAATGGTCCATAGAGGTCTGTGTGTATG
Organism: Camellia japonica; assembly: GCA_030407325.1. Classification (NCBI taxonomy): domain Eukaryota; kingdom Viridiplantae; phylum Streptophyta; class Magnoliopsida; order Ericales; family Theaceae; genus Camellia; species Camellia japonica. The sequence continues at coordinate 181,573,475 of JAPPVO010000002.1, read as the reverse complement.
ATCTCAAGAATATTAGAACTCCTTTTGGCACCTTTAGTGGACTTGTTGGTTTGCTTTCCCTTAATGCAATCCACACAAGTACCAAAATTGGTAAAATCAAGAGTATTTAAAACTCCATCATTCACTAATCTTTTTATCCTCTCCATTGAGATATGTCTCAATCTTCTATGCCATAACATAGAGGAGTTCTCATTGGTAATACTTCTCTTTATGCCAATTCCATCATGCAAGGTTAAAAGACTATTTTCATATGAAAGATCCAAATCAAATTTATATAAACCATCAGTTAAAAAACCATTGCCAATAATGGCATTATTTTTCAATAAATTGAAACTCAAACTAATCCAAAAGGTACTAATTTTGAAATCGAAACTAAATTTCTAGAAAATGATGGAACATAAAAAGTGTTTTCAAGATCCAAAACAAAGCCAGAATTTAAAATCAGTCTAAAAGTTCCCACAACCTCCACATGTGAACGCATCCCATTTCCCAAATAGATGCCTTGATCACTTGTTGTCGGTTTCCTTAGGCTAAGAAAGCCCTGCATAGTATTGGCAACATGAATTGTAGAACCAGAATCAATCCACCATGTATTATCAGGAACTTTAACAAAGTTAGATTCATAACACACAAGAGAGAATAGATTACCTTTTTTTCTCGAGCCATTTCTTGTACTTGGGACAATCCTTCTTCATGTGTCATTTTTTCTTACAAAAGAAGCATTCACTTTTATTGTCATAATGCTTCATTTGCACTTTCTGTTGTGGAGCAGTTTTGTCCTTTCGGCCTTTTCCTTTTGGCCTTTTCCTTTTCCATGAAATGCAAGATTGGCAATCTCTAGTTTTTCATGCTTCAATCTCTCTTCCTTTCGAACACACAAGGCCAAAAGATCATATACTGACCATTTCTCCTTCTATGTGTTATAAGAAATTTTGAAAGCACTATATTCCATAGGAAGAGAGTTAAGGATAAAATGTACTAAGAATGACTCAGAAATCTCTATCTCCAATGTTTTAAGTTGAGCTACAATGTTCTGCATTTCCATAATGTGTTTACGCACACCTTTAGAACCATTAAGCCTCATGCCTAAGAGTTTCTTCATTAGGGTGTTGGCTAATGCCTTATCAGATGTCACAAATTGCTTTTCAATAGCCTTCATGAAGACCTTAATCTTGTTGCAGTCAGGGATTGAACCCCTAATGCCCTTACTGATATGGGACTTGATGAGCATTAAACTTAAGCGATTAGATCGCTCCCACCGCTCATAAGAAGCCCTCTCAGTTAGCGTATTTGATTCCGTGGGAACAGGTGGTTCGTTCACACGAAGCGCCAAATCAAGGTCCATGCACGCCAAAGTCAAAAGAATCTTATCTTTCCAGTTAGAAAAATTTTCACCACTCAAAAATGGAATATAAGATGATTCAGAACTCAATAATGTAGTAGGAATAACTGCAACAACCAAGAACAAATCATGCTATCAAAAAATAAAAATAAAGTAAATTCTAATCTCCTTGCGGGTAAAGATTGCAACTTGCATAAAATTTACTTAACTTTATCAATAAGACTCGTAAATATCTCTCACAAAAAATAAAAAAAATTCCATTATCTGTGGACATAAAAAATTTCTATTTTGATATTTAACTTACTATCTTATTCCAAATAAATTAATAAAACAATTATCTTCCTGTGAGTAAAATAATTAATTTTACTAATTTAAATGCAAGTAATAAGATGCCATCTAATATAATAATTTTCTAAGTTTATACACATAACAGTAATTTAAGATGTTATGGCTATTCTCAAATTACTGTAATGCTCAAGCATCTTATAAATTCGGCACCGTATAACCTTTAATGGAACATAACACAAACCCAAATGTAATGGTCCCAAGATATTTAATTTTTGTAAATAATTTCTGTAAACTATTCCACAACTATTTAAATTTTTTTTAATTTTTATTTTTTTTGAAAAAATCCATTTAAAACACTTTATAAATTGAAGGTTTATAATAGAAGATATCAATCATCATGTAAATGCACAAATAATATTATATGTGTTTTCTGCATATAAAAAAAATATAAATATAGTATGATGTTTGATGATGATCAAAACTCATTATGAACACTGCAATATCCAGATTAGTTCAGAGCACTATTTATTAGGCTAGAAATTCTATGCATATATATAACTAGGCAACCAACAATTGCTTGCATGTGAACTGGGCAAGCAGTAATTTGGAAACTATTAACACATTAGATATAAAACAAATTAATATAAATCCAAATTCCAGATTATCCTAGTCATGATGAAGGACAAACAATTATACAATTGCAAAGCCGGGATTGATGAAAAAATTATAAGAACGTTAACAAGGTGAATCTATATACTGAGCAACATGGATTTGAAGATAAGCTCTGATACCACAATGTAGGAAAATCATACACATATATAATATAATCATATGTGTATGGATATACAGCGGAATAAAATTATACTAACCTTCTTCAGCCATTGTTGATCAAGTTGTGTGATGTGTGTATTTCTTCTGAATCTATCAATATTATATCACTCATCTCACACTTTAGGAATAAACGTCTTCTAACCTATGCAGAACTTGAGTGCCCCATTGAGGAAAACCACAGGCCTATTTATAACTGCTAGGCCAGGGACCCTTATCAGAGAGATACCTTATTAGATAAACCTTATTAGTTTCCTTCCATCAAGGAAACTTAATTAGTGGAAATTGATAGGCCTTAGCCAAACCACCATTAGAGTTCTTGATATTTTAGGTAACCTTAATAATTATCACCCATAATTATCAAAATAAAAGATAAATATACATGTAAGGATAAACATATAAATAATATATAATATATATAATATACAAAATTAATATATATGTGGGCCACATTAAGTCTCTTATTAGGAGACTTAGCTTACAAAACCAAGTTAAACTATACTTTACTAACGAGCATTCTGTTAGAAATGGTTTTGGAAAATTAGATTTTTCTTAAAACTTTGGTCAATTTTTTAGGTGGGACCCATGCGCCAAAGTTGGCGAATCTAAGTGGCAACGCGTTCTATGCCGCGTTGTGATTCACATGGCATATTTGGTTGCTCAAAACCATTATTGGGTGAATGGGAAATTGAAGCCAAAGAGAGCTCCATGGAAATGGTGTTTTTGGTGAATTCTCCTTAAAGGTTTGGTTTAAGGCTTGTCTCACATTGGTTTGGTAGGCAAACTTTTGTGGGTTTATAAAGCTTAGGTTTGTAACTTTGGAGGGCCCCAAGGGGTAGCCAAGTTTTGTAGAAGGGTGAGGTTATGGAAAAAGTGGGTTAGACCCATTGGACCCAAAAATAAACACACACATGCGCGCCACCGCCGCCGCCGCCGCTGTCTGTCTGTTCGGTTAGGCTGGCATGGGCGCGGGTGCGTGGTGTGAGGTTAGGTTGGACATGTCTGACCCAATACTTATCAATTTATTTTTCTAAAATTAAATTTTAATTTTTTGGAATTTGAATTTCAGAAATTAAATTCAAAAACCTGTCCAGTTTGTTCCCTACCCGAATAGATGCATATCTGTTTGAATTTAAACCAAACAGATTCAGTATTTGTTTGAAATTCAAACCTAACAGGTTCCTTACCTGTTCATTCAAACCAAATAGGTATAATACCTATTCAAACAGGTTTGCACCTGTTTAATTCAAACTAAACAGCCATAAATTCTCCTATAAATAAATAGACCCTCATTTGGATTTTGCATTCAGAAAAAATTCGTTCTTCCTCTATAATTTCTCTCTGTATTTTTGCTACATTATTTTCTTGTGAGAAATAATGTAAACACAAAGTGTGTTCGTTGTGCGAATAATTTGTAGTCTTGCTATTATTCATAGTTGATCATTTTATCCTGAGAGATAGACGTCCATAATCTGAAAGCATCGTGGAGAGGATGAATCTGTCTTAAGGACACAGTATTAAATACTAGACTTGATCAGAATTTTGTTTGATAAATACATAAGGTTAGTAATTAATTTACTTTCTATTTTATTTATTTATTTATTTTATCATATTCTAATTTTGTTTTTGTAACAAAATAAGAATCTGTTATTGCTTTATTTTATTTTATTTTCTTTACTGGTTTGATTTTTGTAATCAAACGATCTCTCTCATTTCTTTATTTTTTTGTTTGTTTGTTGTTAAGTACACAAACATTATTTATTCTTAATACAGTGAAGATTTTCCAACAATCTTAAGACAAATTGTTTTAGTGTCTTCATTGTATTTATTTTTCTATGCTTTCGCAAAGTGATATTCTGGTTGGAAAATAGAAATAATAGTAATATACTGTTTGACAAATAGTAGTAATATACTGTTTATTTTCTTTGACAACTAGTAGTAATATGCTGGTGTCATTAACAATTTTAGAATATTACTTTGTGATACAAAAAATTTGTGGTATTTTATTTTTCTAGTTTTAATAATAAGAAAAGTAAAATTATTTTGTGTTATAATTTATTTTCTAGTTTTAGTAACTAGAAAATTAATTTGTGTTTTGGTTTTTTCGATTTTTGTAATCAGATATTATGGCTGTTGAAAGTAGTACTCCAAATCCAATTGTTACAACGACTTCGGTCCCTATCCAGAACCATGTTCAAGTTCCTATAAATCATGGAGAAAAATCGAAAAAATTTAATGACATCGAGTTTAAGAGATGGCAGCAAAAAATACTGTTTTATCTTACAACTCTGAATCTTGTCCGGTTTCTCCGTGAAGAGACTCCAATACTTAGAGAGGATGAAATTGATCGGCAAGTTGTTACCGCTGTAGACGCTTGGAAACATTCTGATTTTCTGTGCAGAAACTACATCCTCAATGGCCTTGACAACATGCTGTATAATGTTTACAGCTCTCTGAAAACAGCAAAAGAATTGTGGGATTCTTTGGAGAAAAAATACAAGACAGAGGATGTCGGCACAAAGAAATTTGTTGTCAGTAAATTTCTAGACTTCGTTATGGTAGACTCCCAAATGGTTATTTTTCAAGTTCAAAATTTTCAATTAATTTTGCATGATATTCGTGCTGAGGGTATGTCTCTGAGCGAGTCTTTCCAATTCGTTGCGTTAGTGGAAAAATTATCACTGGCTTTGAAAGATTTCAAAAATTATTTAAAACATAAACGCAAGGAGATGACCATGGATGAATTGATTGTAAGACTAAGAATTGAGGAAGATAACCCTAAGGCTGAAAAGAGGAATGGTAAAAATCCCATTGAGTCCAAGGCTAATGTGGTTGAACAAGTGCACAAACCACATTACAAAAAGATGAAGTTTGCTGGAGATGGTCCTAAACAAGGCGACAACAATGGTAATAAGAAGTTCAAAGGAAAATGCTATAACTGTGGCAAGACCGGACATCGAGCTTCTAATTGCCGCCACTCTAAGAAGGATCGCAGAAGTACAAGCAAAAAGACCACCAATCAAGCCAATGTGACAGAATTAGATTACATCTCTGATGGGGTAAATGACATCAATCTCTTTACTGTGGTGTCTGAGGCTAATTTGGTTGGAAATCCCAAGGAATGGTGGGTTGACATTGGGGCAACTCGTTACATTTGTGCAGACAAGAAGATGTTCACTACTTACAATGAGACTACAAATGGGGAACAACTTTTCATGAGAAATTCTTCTATTTCTACTGTGGCTGGATAAGGAAAGGTGATCTTGAAGATGACATCAGGCAAGGAACTTACCCTCAACAACATACTACATGTATCAGACATCCGGAAGAATTTAGTTTCTGATTCTTTGTTAAGTTAAAATGGTTTTAGGCTTGTATTTGAGTATGATAAATTTGTATTAACAAAGAGTGGTATGTATGTTGGTAAGGGATACATGAGTGATGGTCTCTTCAAGTTGAATGTAATGACGGTTGTACTAAAACTTGCTATTAATAAGAATAACACATCTTTTGCTTATGTTCTTGAGTCAAATTTATGGCATGGTAGATTAAGACATGTGAATTTTGATGCTTTGCGTAGATTAATTGGTTTGTATCATAGTTCTAAATCGCGGTATCGGGTAACGTAACGGTATCGATCGCGGAGTATCGGTATCGGTAGTATCGGCCGGTACGTATCGGGAATCGGGTGTCGCAACCGTGAAATTTTAAAAATCATTAACAATCCTTCTGAAACTCAATTTTATACATTTTTTTGACTCTTTTAACCTTAATTTGTCACATTTTAATCAAAATTTTGATATATAAGAGCACTTTTAACTCAATTTTAACTAAATAATATATATTTATTTTAGTCTCAATTATAACATTCAATTATCTACCATTTAAAATAAATCCACAACAAATCCACAACAGTATACCAACTAGACAGTATACCAACTAGACCCACGAGTTGGTTAAAGAAACATATGGGCCCAAGATTGCCCAAAACAACCCACCAACTATCTTGAGTAAAATATTCTGGCCCAAAACTATATACATTTATATAAAATATAAATATAAAAGATATACTCAGTACCTAGGTTGCTGCTGTAGCCTCAAAGCTTCAACGGTGCACGACCCAGAAAGCATTCTGAAACACGCCAGAAGCCGCCGAAGGACATCACGACCTCCTCGTGAACCTCATAGTTGCACTCCCACTTTAGCGAAGACCAGCAATCCAAAACCAGAAACAGCATCAAAGCCACGAGTAGCTCTCTGCGCTGATTTTCATCCGTACCGGCGACAACCAAGCTGTATCAGACCGTATCGCCCAATGTATCAGTTTCAAGCCATTACGTATCGAGACTCGGATGCTACAGTTGCGAATTTCATTCTCACCGGTATACCGGTCGATATCCGAATCGGTGCTATGATTTTCCGGTACGAATCGGCCGGTACGGTACGTACCGGCCGATATTTAGAACTATTGTTTGTATTATATACCAAAGTTTGAAATTGATCCTAATCACAAATGTGAGATTTGTGCAGAAGCAAAACTAACTTTGGCTCCATTTAAATCAGTTGAAAGAAAAACCAAACCTCTAGAATTAATTCATATTGATGTGTGTGATCTTAAATTTGTTCAAACTAGAGGAGGCAAGAAGTATTTCATAACATTTATCGATGATTGCATAAGATATTGTTATGTATACTCACTTAGAAGTAAAGATGAGGCATTAGAAATGTTTAAACTCTACAAAACTGAAGTTGAAAATCAACTTGGTAAAACCATTAAAATGATTAGAAGTGATAGGGGTGATGAATATGATGCACCATTAAATGAGTTTTGTGCACAACATGGCATTATTCACCAAACTATAGCACCCTATTCTCCACAACAAAATGGAATTGCTGAAAGGAATAATAGAACCCTTAAAGAAATGATGAATGCCATGTTACTAAGTTCAGGCTTATCGAAGAACTTGTGGGGGAAGTAATATTGTCTGCAAATTATGTTCTTAACAGAATACCCCATAAGAAAACCAACAGCACTCCTTATGAATTGTAGAAAGGTTGACCACCTTCCTACAAATACTTAAAAGTGTGGGGGTGTTTGGCAAAAGTTGAAGTTCCTATTCCGAAAAAGACTAAGATAGGACCAAAAATAGTGGATTGTGTGTTTATTGGTTATGCTCAGAATAGTAGTGCATATCGGTTTCTGACTTATAAATCAGAAATACCTGATATAAATGTGAACACTATTATAGAGTCAATGAATGCTGTGTTTTTTGAACATGTCTTTCCTTACAAGAAATGACAGAAATTAAATTCATAGAAAAGAATTTATGATTGTACACAAAGTCAAGAGACTAATGACAATCAAACACAAGAGTCTAGTAATGGTCTCGACTAGCGGGATTTAACTAATGATAAACCAAGATGAAGTAAGAGAGCAAGAATATCAAAATCCTTTGGTCCAGATTTTTTGACATACCTGTTAGAAAATGAACCTCAAAGCTTTAAGGAAGCAATGACAGAACTTGAAGCACCTTTGTGGAAAGATGCTGTTAATAATGAAATTGAATCCATTATGCAAAATTATACTTGGCAATTGGTGGATCTTCCACGTGGTTCTAAACCTCTTGGATATAAATGGATATTCAAGAGAAAAATGAAAGCAGATGGTTCAATAGACAAGTATAAAGCAAGACTTGTAGTAAAAGGTTACAGACAAAAGAAAGGTCTGGACTATTTTAACACATATTCCCTTGTCACAAGAATAACATCCATCTGCATGCTTATTGCTATAGTAGCTGTTACCCAAAGGACAACCTAAGAGGGGGGGTGAATTAGGTTTTTACAATTAAAAATTAATAATATCCTAATAAAAATTATGACTAGCACAATAGATAAATATCGTTAATGAAATAAAAATAATTAAAACAAGTGTTCTAACAACTATATCAGTTAATGATTTTAGCACAGTGAAAATGTGAAATATAGTTACAGCAATTTAAATAAAATAAAAAGATAAGGGAGAGAAAGACAAACAAATTTATAGTGGTTCGGCTTCAACTCAGCCTACGTCCACTCCTCAAGCTTCACTTGAGATTTTTCACTATGCTCTAGCTTCACGAGGGTGCTAGCAACCTCTTTACAAATGGAGCAATCATCCACGGATTTTACACAGACTTTCTAAGTCAAGAACACTGAGTGTACTACACTCTTACAAGATTGAAAAGAATGTGTTTTTGCTTTCACAGAAAGCTACAAGAATTATCTCTCAAAGATAGATATATAAAATGAAGCTTTGATTTTTCTATAAATCTCACACAGGAAAGATATGCTTAATGCTATAAGGCTCAGTATATAATTTCTGAGAGAGGATGTAAACAAAAATTGAAGAACACTTTTCAAAGAATTTTTCAAAGAATAGAAGTGAGTGATTATAGATCAAAAAATATTTTCTGGTTTTTTTTTTTTGGTAACTTGTTTACATTAGAGGCTGTGGTATATATAATGAAACTTATAGTCGTTTATAGCTGTTGTATTCATTTGAATTTATAGCCGTTTATAGCCGTTGTACTCCATCATTACTAATTTGAATATCTTGCACTCCATCATTACAAATTTGAATATCTTCCACTTGAACCTTTTGAACCTTTTGAACTGCTGCTGTGCTGGGCTGTTTGAACCTCTGCTTTGGGCTATTTGAACTCTTGATTTAATTAAATATTAAATACATTCTAACAACATTTAGGATAAAGGTTTAGGTGAAAAATAATGGGACAAAATAAATTTTGATTCTATTTTTCTCTTTCAAATAAATTAAAACATAATTAAATAAATCATCAAAATAAATTTTGGATTTAAAACATAATTAAATAAATCATCAAAATAAATTTTGGATTCTATTTTTTTTTTCAAATAAATTAAAATATAATTAAATAAATCATCAAAATAAATTTTGGATTCTATTTTTCTCTTTCAAATAAATTAAAACATAATTAAATAAATCATCAAAATAAATAAGTCTAACAGCAGCGTCGTATAATTTAGAGATACATCAAATGGATGATAAAACAGCTTTCTTAAACAGTGATCTAAATGAAGAGATCTATATGAAGCAACCCGAAGCGGTTGTAATGCCAGGGCAAGAAAAGAAAGTTTGTCGGCTTGTAAAATCTCTTTATGGATTAAAACAAGCTCCTAAGCAATGGCATAAAAAATTTGATCATGCTATGCTTACTAACGGGTTTAAGATAAACGAATGTGACAAGTGCGTCTATGTTAAAAACACTGACCAATGATATGTCACAGGTTGTCTTTATGTGGATGACATGCTTATCATTAGAAGCAGTCAAAACATGATCAAATCAACTAAGCAAATGTTGAATAGAAGATTTGATATGAAAGATATAGGGGTCACAGATGTAATATTAGGAATGAAAATTACTAAAACATTTGACGGATATGCATTATCTCAATCACATTATATTGAGAAAATTCTTGGTAAATTTATCAAGAATGATATGAATGTAGCTAGAATACTTGTAAACATCAGTCTTTATTTATCGAAAAATAAAGGTGATGCGGTGTCTTAGTTAAAATACTCCCAAATCATTGGAAGCCTAATGTACCTAATGAATTGTACTCGTCCTAATATAGCTTATGCTGTCAGTAAATTGAGTAGGTACACTAGTAACCCCGGAGAAGACCATTGGAAAGCGATCATTCAAGTTCTTAAATATCTAAGATTTACCCATAATCATGGTTTGAACTTTACTCGATATCTTTCAGTACTACAAGGTTATTGTGATGCCAATTGGATATTGGATACTAAAGATTCAAAATCCACTAGTGGATATGTCTTTACTCTGGGAGGTGCTACAGTTTCCTTTGAAATCCACGAAACAAACGTGCATCGCACGATCCACAATAGAATCTGAGTTCATTGCTTTAGACAAAGCAGGAGAAGAAGCAGAATGGCTTTTCCATTTCTTATAATATATTCCAATGTTGCCAAAACCTATGCTAGCTATTTGTGTTCATTGTGATAGTCAATTTGCAATAGGTAGGGCATAGAGTCATATGTATAATGGTAAGTCACGACATATTCATCGTTGACATAATACCGTATGGCAATTGCTCTCAAATGGAATAATCTCAATAGATTATATAAAATCTAAAGAGAATATTGCGAATCCGTTAACAAAAGGTTTGACAAAAGAGCAAGTGTATAGTTCGTCGAAGGGGATGGGATTAAAGCCTATTACATAAGAGTCATCATAATGGTAGCCTTACTTATATGACCGGAGATCCCAAGAACTAAGTGTTGACACCCCATTTTTTACGGCCCTTACGACTTGGACGTCCTTGCATGCACACCCGATAATGAGTTTATATGCTCACCAAGTGCTCGAAGTCCTCAGCAGAATGCCACAACTTTGAGCCTTTCAAACCCTGTACCCTTGTTGCCTCATTTTTGGACCAAGCCTTGGTTCTTCAAGCCTGCAGCTTTTGGTGGCCTGTCGGCCACTTTTAGAGGTTGTCGACCATCAGTTTTGGATTGCCGGCCACTGATGTGGCTTTCCGGCCGCTAGTGTATTTTGCAGATATTTTATGCCAGCTGTACCAGCTGTTTGCACAGATGCATGCATCTATCCTCACGTGTAAGGCTAGATCTCCTTGAGGGAATTTCATGATTTCTATATATAGGAGCCCCTCTCTCATATTTTAGGGTTAGAAAATTTTGAGATAAAAAATTTTCCTCTCTCTACCAAATCTCTACACTTTTGCCTATAATTCTTCAACCTTTGCATATACACCCTTAACCAAATCTCTCCACCTTTGAGCTGAGGTACTTTTGAGCTTGGTTTGAGCTCTAGAGGGTGTGCTTATTTGGTTTTGTTGCTTGGAATTGCTTTTTCTCTTCAAGAGGTATAAGGCTTCACCTATTTGCGTGCTTTCTCTACTATTTTTTCTATTGTTTTTCCATTGTTTTGGGCTATCAAAACTCTGTGTTTTTTGGGTTGAAGCATGGGTTTAGGGCCATTAAAGGTTGTGGGGTTGATAGCCCTTCTTTATACCTTGTTTTGGAGGCCTTTGCCCTTGTGTTTCCCACCCCTTTACTATCTTTTTCCAAGCTTTTAAACACTGATTTTCAGAGCTTTTTGCAGTGGCCAAAATCATGTTTTGAAGTTCAAATTTGGAGGGGTTAGCCTCCTCTCCTTGTATCTTGCTTACTAGCCTAGTTGGTGCCATGTTTTAGCTTATTAATCTAACTATTTTTTGCTCAAGTCCAGCATGTTTTAAGACTTATTTTAGATTGTTTTAGCACTGTTTTGGACTGTTAATTGCATTTGAGCTTTGTTTTGCATGCTTGTAGTGTAATAGTCCTTATAAGTTTGGTGTTCTAGGCCTTAGATACCATCTTGTTTGAGTTGATAGCATTTATTTATGCTTTTCTCACTCATTTTTAGCACTAATAATCTCTGCAACCTCCCTCCTTTCTTGGCTTTTTATTTTTCTTTGAAGGTGGTTCAAACAAATTGTTTGTTTAAAGTGTGAGATTAAGATATCATGCTTAATGGTTTAATCCCTTAGGAGATTCAGTACCAACGGTATGATGTCTCTTTCATGCCTAAAACAACTTGTGATTTGAGCCCTCTTTCCATTTAGAGGACTTAAACTCACCCTTGGACTTAATTGGATTAAAGGATGGTTGGTAATCTAAAATTGAGTAAATAAAATTGAGACTAAAAGTGGTGCGAGACAATAATTGGTGTTGTGTTCAATCGGATGTTAATTGAACACATGGAAGCTTGAAGCATTTCATACTCATTAGTGATGAAATGATTCAAGGTTCCAAGGTCACCACTTCCCTTGATTTTTCATGATAGAGAGGTGGTCTTTAGAGTCTCTTTTTGTTGCATTTATTGAAATTGCACACTTAGGTTCACAAGCCATCATGCAATCAAATTGCTTGAGTTGGTGGTTTGTGACTTAAGTTCATCACTCTTTGGATTTGTTCATGAAAAGGAGGGGTGAGTTGTGTAGACAACCCTTGAAAATACCCTGTATATGCTCTATTTGTCCTCTGTTGCAGCAAGAAGAACTAGGTAGCAGTTGCCGGCAAGTGGCCGGCAGACCACTTTTGTTGGCCGGCCGGCCATCACTGGTGGCCGGCAACCCTTATCACTGGTCGGCCGGCCACTGATGCAAATTTCAGCAGCATGTTTCTAACTGCATTGTTTTTGCTTATACCTCTTTGAATACGTGCTTAGACCGTATGCTATTTAATTGTTTCATATGCTATTTTAGTAGCCGAGCCAATTAATTGCATATCGCATATGTTGCATTAGTCATCTCGCATAATTAGGAATCATGCATTTTTCTAACTAGTTTTTCTTTTGGCTTGGAGTACTAGGTGAGCCTTTACTCGCTTTAGCATAATTGCATGAATGTGATTGTTGGCATGTTTAGCATGTTTGCCGTGAGGCTAATTGCTTAAATGATAAACTGCTTGAATGTCTGTGGATGAAGGCTTATTGCTTGAATTGGAATAATTTGAATAATATTTATATGTGATCACTTTTTCAATTGATACATATTTCGAAACAATTTTGCAAACAAACATGAATCAAATGTTCCAATTCTTGCAAAGTTAGTTTATACTTGTGTGTGCGCATCACATAGTAATGCTAGCCCAATAAAATAGGAACAAGAGCATATAATATACATAAGATTCATATCATGATTAGTAGAGGCCGATCTTTGATCACGCGAGCGGGGGTGCTCAAAAGTATTCATGACCTTCTCCTCTCGTACCCAAGTTCCCGAGCCGAGACAGTCTTGGTGATGACGAACACGTGGCCTTTGGCACAAGTCATGGGTTTCCTAAATTTCCTAAAAATATTTAGGTACCAACTCTGTATCTGGCAAAGCAGTCCATTTTTGGCAGTTTGATTCAAAATCGATTTTCCAAAAGATTTTCCGGATTTGGACTCTTTGGTGTTTATCAATTTCACGTTGCACTTGTGAGATTAGATTTAGAACCACGGGAGTCCGATATTGTAGGGCTTATTTTGACTTCTGAAAGGGGCCGCAAAAAAGTCGAGCTACAGTTTCTGGCAATTCTGCTGGGGAAATTTAGAGAACTTGACTTCGACTTCATGATATGAAATTTTATCTACACTTATATGTTTCTTTGCATTACATTTGACTTGGTGCATTTAAGTCACTGTGTTTGCCATCTGCTATTCCTAGACAGTTTGCCGGAGGCTTGCCTAAAAGCTTACCAAATGGCTGATCGGTCGTGGGCTTTGCCACGATGGGAACACAACCCTTGGATATGGACTACCGATGTACCGTTTGATCCTCCTTTTACTTCTCGGTGTTAGGTGTGAGAGGTATATTAGGTAGTCTTGCCGAGGTACCCTTTTGACCATTTGGCCTAGTTGTATATCGAGAGCCGTAGAGACTGTTCCAAACTAGGACAGGATGCTCACCCGAATACAGGATTGCGTAAAAAACGCTTTGTATGAATAGTGAACCCTAGTTCCTGACAAAGTTAGGACAGGGAAACTCTAACCTCTCATAGTGTAAAAAAGAGTATAAACACTTAGTGTGTTCGTTAGACAAACAATTTGTAGTGCTGCTATTATTTGTAGTTGATCATTTTATTCTAGAAGATAGACGTCCATATTTTGAAAGCACCGCGGAGAGGACGAATCTGTCTTAAAGACACAGTGTCAAACAAAAGGGTTGGTGTGAACACTGGGCGCACCCGAATGTTTTTAACCAAAGGCACAATCCTAACGTGTCACACGCGAGAGGAGGAAAGGATTGGTGTGAACACCGGGCTCACCCGAATGATTTTAACTAAAGGTACAATCCTAACGCGTCACACGTGAGAGGAGGAAAGGGTTGGTGTGAACATCAGGCGCACCCAAATGTTTTTAACCGAAGGTACAATCCTAACGCGTCATACGCAAGAGGAGGAAAGGGCAACGAAGGAGCAAACAAGACTTCAAACTCAATACAAAGAGAAATCCAATTACAAAGTGTAAACACGAGTTAATGTAAATCAAAATGATGCACAAAAAGTGATATCTAAATAGTAATTTTAAAAATCAAGTTGTTTGATTTGATTTTTTTTTGTTTTTGTTTTTTTGTTTTTTTTTTTGAAAATAGATTTTATCCAAAAAGCAACATGCTACAACTTTACAGAACAAATTACAATTTACCGACACAACAAACGAAATATGTATAAACTAACGACATGATTCACACAACACAAGTTGTGAGTTTAACCGAAACAAACGAGTTGTGAGTTTAACCGAAACAAACGAAAACAAACCAAACCTTTTGTTGTTGTTGTTGTTGTTTTTTTTTCTTCAACTCTGTTGTTTTTTTTGTTTGTTGTTTTTTTTTTAGATCAAGGCCCCATAATACTAAATAGAAAACAGAGTTAAAAAAACAAAACTTAGTTACACCGAGAGTCGGTCGGGCCTTGGTGAAGCACGGTCGGGCATCAACACAGCCGGCCGGGCTTTGACAGCAGGGCAGGGGCAGATCCGGAAAAACACACACCAAGGCTTTATAAAACACAAACTCACCCCTATTTTGCACACACCCAAAGCTGAAACCCTCACTCTCTCTCTAGGACACCTCTCTCTCTCTAGTTTTTTCTCTTTTCACAAAAATCCAACAAACCACACAAAATTTTCTACAAAAAACTTTGTTCTCCTCTACATTTTGAATCGATTGAAACTTGATTTGGTGAAGCTTTGAGTTTTCTCTTGGTTTTTCTTAGATTCTCACACATTTTCCCTTTCCTTCTTTGAGTTTTCTCTTTCCTCTCTCTTGGTTTTCTCTCTCCTAGGGTTTGAGATTTTGAGGTTTTCACTCCAAAAAACACCAATCTACTCACTTTTTTTACCTTTTCATCTCCTCTCTATGGCTAGTGATGAAGTACCCATTCCTGACCTCGCCTTAGGTATTAGTGCTGCCCTTGGTGCGGATGTGGAAGCGGAAGAGGCTGCTGCATTGCTTCCTTTTGCCGAGAGGCCCTTTGATGCGGCTACTTACCAGCCACGTAAACACATGCCACCCCCAGGCGGTATTTTGAGATTTGAGGGCTTCATCCCAGGGATAGATGAGGACACCCTACTGCGAGAGCCCATGGAGCACGTCTCTGCCGACGCCTCCACGGTACGTAACTTTTCCTCTTTATTTTACTTTGTACACGTATTGAAACTAATGAGTAAACCACTCGCCTCTGTTGTACATATACTAATAAAACTCCCAATTGATAGGTGATATCCAGGAGGATAGGTGGCTATGGCTCTATATCTGGCCCCTCGCGTTGGTACGAACGGTTTCCCATAGAGGTTCGTAATTTAGTTGATGCTGTTGGCTTTAAGCCCTTTTACTCCGGGCTCATACAGATAAGGGTCGAGTCATGGCTCTACGGGGCCTTGGTAGAGAGATGGTGGGATACCACCGACTCATTCCACTTCTCATTAATCGGGAAGATGACACTAACCCCATACGACTTCTTGATGCTGACTAGTTTATGGGTTGGGGTCGGCGACCCAGCCCCTTTTGATTCGGATATGACCAGTGGAGGGCTGCACAACTCCAGCTTCTCGAGGTGATCCCAGACACCACCAAGCACAGGATGGTGCGCTACAGCTGGTTCTTAGAGCATTTTTCCGGCACTTAACCAATTACTGCAGGCTTCTCATGTATCTTCTCGGTACTACCCTGTTTGCGAACAGAGAAAATACCATGGGGTTATACCTTCTAGGGGCACTGGTACGCCTTCCTCGGTGGTGGAGTACGACTAGGGTGGTGTCACCCTGGCCACCTTATATTGCTACATGAGCTCTGTCTCCCGCCATAAGGCGGATTCATTCAACGGCTACTGGAGGGTTTGGAAGGTATACTCTACACTCACTTTTTCTGATATGCTTTATATTCTGTTCACTTTTGCATTTCTTGTTCATCTGATCTATTTCTCCCATGTCTTCTGTTTGCAGCTTTGGGTCTACATATATTTCACTTCCCTGGCTCCAGTCCCAGTGAGGCAGATCGAGTTGTTAATACCCCGCTCCTAGTACTATAACTCGCAGTTCGAGCGACGCCGCCTTGTAGACCGAACTTTCCCGTACTTCCACCGCTTCTTTGACACGATCATGGTGACCAAATAGCAAAATACCAGCCTTTAGTTGTTACCTACTATAAGTATATTGCATTGTTTCCCACACTACACAGTTACGCTCATGTTATTGCATCTGTATCATATTGTCATCCTCATACTGTACTGATTTCTGACACGGCACTAACATTTGACATGGCACTAATATCTGACACTGCATTGATTTCCTCATACTGCACTGATTTTCTCAAGTTGATTGGCACCCTTGGGCGGGCATTCCCCAGGTATCGAGGATGACCTACGCTGCTCCATGGCATGTCTCTACAATGAGGATTTTGTTCGAGGGCCCCTTTGGCTGGGCGTACTACCTGGGAGAGAGGTTCATCCCCCAGATGTGGGGCATCGCTGACCCCGACATTCCACATCCGCCTCCCCCGGCTATGAGGGTAGTAGATGAGCTACAGAACGGTCCTCAAATTGACCTCCTGATGTTGGGCGAGGATGGTGATCATCATCATGAGCTTGGCGACTTCACTACCTTCTTACACACTTGCAGACTCGACTTTCTTCGCGCGCTCCTTTCGGAGAGGCGAATTGGTCCTACAGTTCGGACTCCTGTCACGGTTCTGAATCTAATCTCACAAAGTGCAATGTGAGACTGATAAACACCAAAGAGTCCAATCTGGCAAATCATTTTGGAAAATCAGATTTTTGAATCAAATAATGCCAAAACTGGACTGCTCTGCCAGATTACAGAGTCGCCACCTAAATATTTTATTTTGGAAAAATTTAGGAAACCCTGACTCGTGCCAAAGGCTACATGTCCGTCATCACTAAAGTTGCCTCGACTCGGGAACTTGGGTACAAGAGGGGAAGGTCTTGAAATGAGCACCCCAGATCGCCCGATCAAAGATCGGTCTCTACTAAACATGATATGTTGTTTTACAAACCTCATGTGTTCTTATTTCGGTTATTAGCTAACTTCACTATGTGACGCACACACAAGCAAGTATAGACTATATCGTAAGAATTGGAACAAATCAACTCATGTTTGTTTGTGAAAATGGTTTGAAAGGGCCACCCTCAAGTGGGCTAAAGCGCGTATTTTCCACCCTCAAATGGGCTTTAAAATATGATGATTTGCTACTTCGCAAAGTGGGCTTAAAACATACATTCGTCGAATTGTCCAATTCAAGCAATAAAGCCTTCATCCACAGGTATTCATGCAGTTAATCATATAAGCATATAGCCTCATGGCAAGCATGCTATCATGGCACCACTCACACTCATGCAAGTATGCTAAAGCGTAAAACTTACAGTGTACTCCAAGTCAAAACAAAAGCTAGTTAGAAATATGCATGATCTTAACTATGCAAAATGCCTAATGCAACACATGCAATAATGCAACTAAATAGGCTTGGCTATCTAAGATGACATATGAATGCAACAATTTGATACATGTATTTAAATAAGTATTGAAATACAATGTAGTTTGAATGATGCGCCGAGCCTGGTGCATGCAATACAAATGAATGATGCAAATATGCAAGCATAAGATATGCTAATCAAAACGTGCCCTAATCTAACCACTGAAAGAGGATAAATAAAAGGGAGAAAGACGTGGGGTTGGAAGACATGCACAAACGCATGCACACTTATTACAACATTGCGCCCTCTTGAAGGAGGGTCCAAATGAATAAGCTAAGCTAATCTAAGCGAAGCTAATTATTACAAACCAACTAATTAACTAATCTAAGCTAATTAATTATTACAAACCGAATTGAACAACTAGCTATGCTAAGCTAATTAAAATATTACAAAACAAATTGAATGATTAATTACAACACACGTAATGATCAACTACAACTAGCTAATAAAGCAATGAAGTGGCCTCGCGGGCGAGGGAGACATGTATGCTCGTTCGGCTTCCTCTCGAAAATCCATCGCCTTGCCGTCGATTGTCTCTGTTTGCACTTGCCTTGATTTCTGAAAATTGTGCCAATCTCCAGACTGCCTTTGCTTCAAAACAGGAACCCTCTTGCATAGAAATGAACTGGTGGCCTGTCGGCCACAAAAGGTGGCTGTCGGCCACCCTAACTGGCAGGTCGGCTAGTGTAGGTGGCCGGTTGGCTACCTCAAGTGGCCGGTCGGCCACCTGCTTTTCCAAAATGCTATTTTTGCTGCAACAGAGAATAACAGAGGCAAAACAAGGCATTTTGTAGGAAATGTATGTACTGTCACTCTCCTCATCATTTCTCAAGCTCAAAGGAGTGTGGCGCTTGGCTCTCAAGCCGCCAATTAAGCATCTCAATGCATGATGGCCAAAGAATCAAGCTTATACAAGCTAATGAATGTGCACATAGGACCCAAAAGGCCACTACCTTATCATGCATGATCCAGGGTGACGGCGACCAAGAAATATGACATGTTTCATCACTTTGAGTATGAAACGTCTTGCATTTCTTATGTTTGGATTAATGTCCGATCCAAACACATGTAATGCAAACAACATGCTTATCTTAGTCATGTTTTACTTGATTCAATTTTGTTTACACATTTTAGCATTACCAAGCCATTCTTTAGTTGGTTAAGTCCAATGTGAAAGTCCTCTAATTGGAAAGATGGCCTAAGCCACAAGTGTCTTGAGCATGAAAGAGGTCTCATGCTATTGGTTAGTAGAAACCCTCAAGAGAGGATTAAAACCATTAGGCATGAGTGCCTCAATTTCATGCTCAAGCCAACAAGGGGCTTAAGACCACTTTCAAAAGCAAATTAAAAAGTGAAGAATAGAGGGAAGTTGTAGACTTTCAGTGCTGAAATGGCATGACAAATAATGCTAAAACATGCAAGCAACACATGCACAACATGTTAAGGGCCAAAAGCATTAAAGCTAATGAAGAGCACTACACTAGAGGCATGCAATACCAAACTTAAATGACCAAACCAATTCTAGACAAAGCTAAATCATGCCAAAACAGTGGCTAAATCATGCTGGAATTAAAGCATAGAAAGTAAGAAAAATATGCTCACATGTTAGCTCACAAACAAGGCTCAAAGCACAACTCTCAAAAGCAATGAAAGAGTGATATAAGTGAGAGTGTGACAGAGATATATGCTCTGAAATCACATGTTAAATGATGCTATGGTATGCAATCATCTCAAACAAGACATGTTAGAGGCCTTAAAACACTAAGCTAGTGAAGGCATTTGCACTATAGCTATGCAAGATGAAGCTCATATGACCAAGACCACCCAAAACAGTCCTAAAATAACCTAAATGGAGTTCTAAAACATGCTTGAAATAAGCTAAGAATGGCTAGACTTAGAGGCCAAAACAATAGCACATGTTGGCAATTTAGCACAATTGCACTACAAGCATACAAAGCAAAGCTCGAGTGATCAAATCAGCTCAAAACAGAGCTTAAATATGCCAAATCAGTAGCTAAAACATGCTGAAAATAAGCTAAGTTAAGCTACAAAAACATGCTAACATATAAAGCTAACTAGGCATGAAAGCTAGACACAAGGAGGGGAGGCCAACCCCTCTTATTTTGGACTTCAAAACAAAGTTTTTACCACTAAAATAACTTTGAATTTCAGTGGTTTAAAGGTCCAAAAAGTTTGATTTAAAGGCCTTGAAAGATGGCACAAAAAGCTTAACAATTAGGCAACAAGAAGGGTAGACTACCCCTTAGCACAAAAAGGCCTTAAACCACCATTTTAAGGACTGAAAAAAAGAGTTTTTTTCAGTTGGAAACCAGCTCAAAACAGAGGAAGAAGATGGCAAAATAAGTGTTCAAAGCAAGCTTAAATAAGGTAAGTGTTATACCTTTGAAGCAAAGCACCAATTAGGCACAAAAGAGGCACCAAACCAAGCTCAATCCTCCTTCTAGAGCTCAAATAAGGTCCCAAGGAATCTCAGCCCAATGGTGGTCAAGTTTGATCAAGGATGTCTAGGCAAAAGAGAGGTGTATTTCTACTTCCATGCACACTCTCTTCTTATATGCACAAAAGGGCAAGAGAGAGAGAACTCTAGAGAGAGAGGAATGTAGAGAGAGAGGATTTTTAGAGAGAGAGGCTCCCAAAATTTGCTAACCTTGCCAAATGAGAGATATAGCCTCCATATATAGCAATACAAGAGCCTTGATCGAAATATCTGCAAAACAGATAGTTGGAGCTTGTGGGAGATAGCTGGAGGGAAAAAGATCTGCAAAATATCTGAGTTTGGGACCTTAGTGGCCGACCGGCCACTTCAACTGGCCGACCAGCCACCCCTTGTGGCCGATAGCCCACATTTGTGGCCGACAACAAAAATCTGCTCTGTTGGTCTAACTTCAAATGGGCATATCTCCTTCATGAGGACTCCTTTTCAGGTCATTCTTATGTCTAAACTGAAGCCCCGGAAGTAAGCTTTCCAATGGTGGAAGCCTCACATCAAAATTCCAAGTGTGAAAAAATTTATGTCTCTTTTAGTGAAGACTGCTCAGTTTCGGTCCAATCGGATTGATGCCTAACTTCAACCAGCCATATCTCCCTCATCCGGCCTCGGCTTAAGGAGATTCTTGAGTGAAAATGAAGCCCCAGAAGTATTCTTTCCAAATATGGTGGCCTTATAGCTGAAATATAAGTGTACAAATGGATAGGCCTGATTTAGCAAGGGCTGCTCAACTCTCTCTCTCTCAACGGTTCATGCCCATCTTCTTCCCCAACCAGGTTTCTTCCCTCTGCTCTTCTTTTCTTCAACTCCAAACTTCTAAACAAGATGTTTTGGAATATTTCACCTCTCTTTCATTCATTCCCACTTTGTCCTTGCTCGGTTTACCGAAAAGCGCAACATTTTAATGAAATACGAGCCTCGGAACATCGTAGGAACATTTTTTCAAAAATGATTTGAAAGAGAGGGTTTTAATGTCTAAAATCTTTGGTCAAAATAGTTTTAGTCCAAAAATGGGGTGTAAGGTTGGGATTTGACGCTCTTCTTGCCAAAGAAATCGAACCTTTGCATAGCATAGCTTGCACCATCGAATGATCCAATCAGTGGCGCCCAAGTCCTAAGGGCGGTCAAAAATGGGGTGTCTACAACACCCGGGTGATGGTGCCTCTTACCCTAGGCATGGCTCGAGCTATGCCAAAGGTTGCTGCTGCTGCCGCTAGCAATGCGCCTGCTGGAGGTGCCCCTGCCGTTGCTTCCATTCTTGGATTTTCTGTGATCCCCATTAAGATCATGTACATGCGTCCGGATGGAGTGATCAAGCAGATCCCACTTGAGCACATCAAGGGGAGGGACAGCAGGCTCGTGTTTGCTCTTAGCATCGAGCAGGTACACATTCCTTTATGCTAATCCATACTGCACT